>CM030359.1:27033749-27315771 GCA_017893485.1 Hemerocallis citrina | reverse complement strand
ACAATTTGTCATGCTACTCTTTTAACAAAATAGTCCATACAAGAATTCACATTTATATTCTCTTTCCAATCATTTTCCTTTTCAATACTCATCATAATCACCTCGTGAAATCACACATTTTTAAATAAAATTATACGAGTAAGAAACCATAGTTTCGAATACATTTTTACTTCCAAAATACACTTTATTTCATTCCGATAACTCCCAATTAATTTTCATAAGTTGTATATGATTTTAGAATAATAACTGTATTTTTTTCAGAATTTTATACCCCAGGAAAACTCCCAAAAAATCAATTTATGAAAAAAATACATTCTGGCCACACCCAAAATCGAACCCGCAACCTTTAAGAAGACAGCCGCACACGCTAACCACTAGGCCATTTGCGCTCAGCGATATAAAAGGGAGACAGAAAGTTTTATACCCTCTGTTCGGTGTTGGGTATTTTTTTTAAAATGCACGCAAAAAGAAGGGTGGACACATGTATCGAACCAGCGACCACAGAGCCACACGCCCGCTCTACAGTAGCGCCAGAGAGGCCTACCGACCACTTGAGCTATGTGCTCAAGTTGTCACATACACAACTTGAAATCTATATAACTCAGTTCTCTGTTCCATTAATTAATTTCGATGTTCAAAAGCTCTTATCTTTGTTTTGCTTGCACCAAAAACCATGTAAAACTCTAGAATGTATATTTTAACTTAAATTAACACCCCGGTATTTTAAAAATAATTTTTCAGCAATTTAATACACATTTCTCACAATAATTTAAATTGCATACTACTCTCTCCATAGTTCAAATTTGACATTTCTCAAATGCAAATTGGTATAAAAATTTCACATTATGATTATAACTTCCTATTTTTCCCTCTTTCATAAATCTAAAAGCATATAACAAAATTTATTCATTTGAACCAATGTCACAATAGTCCATTTAGTACACAAAACAATAATTTCATCTACTAGCATTTCGTATTCAATTTTGACATTATCAACAATCCCAATTCAATATTTCTATAACTACAAGCAATTTGCAAACCATATTATGACAAGTTAACATACAATCTATCAAGCATTAATTTAATCAACTAGCAAGTCCTTTTTCAAATTACGTGTACTCTTATTAGTTTCTTTCATGCATCATTATTTCAACACTCCTTGCATGACATCTAAATTAGAAGTATAGAAAAATCACCCACCTAATTTGGAGAGAAAATCACACAACGCCTCCTAAACGAAAGAGCCCTTCTCCTCCTAGATTGAGCTTGCCCAAACGAGTGCGTCTCCTCCTTGCTCCTAGTGCCACCCGAGAGCTCCCAAGTGTGATGCCGAACCTCCTTGCTCGTAGACGGCCTCCTTGAATGCAAGCACACCCAACTCTCAAACTCTCAATATTTTATTCTCACTTTCTACTACTAACAATTGTATTCTTTCACTATAGGTTTGGAGAATGAAAAGTGCAAGAATAACTAGGCTAGGAGGGGGGGGGGGTATTTATACAAAATTTTGGGACAAATAAAAGGTGATCTAGGAGTTAAGGAACAAAGGCTAGGATTTAACAGGAAGTTGTAGTAACCAACCATGACTACAAAAACCACCTCCCACAACTCCACTCTATCTTTTCTTCCCTCTCATGTCATCCGGCCACTATTAGGTGCACAAACACGTGCACGTGTAATGCACATGTTCCCCATAGTCCCCTATTTTAAAAGTTGTACATTTTATTTTTTATAAAAAAATCTATAAAATTTTCTACACTCACGGGCTTTTACTTAATGGGCCAAAATAGCTTACATTTAACATAAATTAAATTGGGCTCAAAATAAAAGAATACTTATGTTTGTTTTTTTAAAAAAAATGGGCTTTAATAAAACAATAGAAAAGGCATAAATATGTGTGTGTACTCATTTGTCTATGTAATAAAAATAATTATAAAATTTTATACTGCAAAATTGCACATGCACAATACGTACAAATTAATAATACAAAAATAATAATTCTCATAAATAAAAATTCAGGGTATTACAACACTCCCTCCTTAGAATAGTTCCGTCCCTGGAACTACAGTCAAGAGTGAGAAACAAAACACACACAACAAGCAAAAAGAAAGAGACACAATACAAATCAAGCAAAAAGCTCAGGATAATCCCTCAACATCATCTCCTCAGACTCCCAAGTAGCCTCTTCAACCCAATGGTTTCTCCAAACTGCCTTGACCATCAGTATCATCTTATTCCTCAAGACTTTCTCTCGACGATCAACAATCTCGACAGGAGACTCGATGTAATTGAGATCCAATTGCAAACCTTCCGGCACTTCAGGCAAATGATGACTCGGATCTGGAATATAACCTCTTAGCATAGACACATGAAAGACATTGTGCACCTGAGATAACTCTTCCGGTAATTCAAGCCGGTAAGAAGTTTTCCCGATCCTTTTCAATATCTTATACGGGCCTATAAACCTCGGGGTTAACTTCCCGCATTTGCCAAATCAAATCACACATTTACTGGGCGATACTTTCAGAAAGACGAAGTCACCTTCCTTAAACTCAAGATCCCTTCTCCGGTTGTCTGCATAGCTCTTCTGCCTGCTCTGAGCCTTTATCAACCTTTTCCTGATCAGATCAATCTTTTCAGAGGTTTGCTGCACAAGCTCAGGCCCAAATAACTGACGCTCCCCAACTTCAAACCAACAAACCTGTGTCCTGCACTTCCTGCCATACAAAGCTTCGTACGACACCATCCCAATACTGGTCTGAAAACTGTTGTTGTAGGCAAACTCTATTAAAGCTAGATGTCTTTCCCAACTGCCTCCAAAGTCAAGTATACAACACCGAAGCATATCCTCAAGAATACGGTTGACTCTCTCGGTCTGCCCATCGGTTTGTAGATGAAAAGCAGTGCTGAAATCCGTCTTGGTGCCCAAAGTTGTCTGAAGACTCCTCCAAAAATGCGAAGTAAACCGCGCATCTCGATCAGACACAATAGTTGACGGAACACCATGGAGCCTGATGATCTCGCCAACATACAATTCAGCTAACTTGTCCATTAAAGCAGTGAGTTTCATCGCCAAAAAGTGACTGGACTTGGTTAGTCGATCGACTATAACCCAAATTACATAATTGCCTTTAGGACTCTTGGGCAATCCCGTGATGAAATCCATACTGATTCTATCCCACTTCCATTCCGAAATAGGTAACAGCTGCAATAGACCTCCGGGTCTCTGATTCTTGGCTTTGACTTGCTGACAAATCTCACACTTCGCCACAAATTCAGCCACATCCCGCTTCAAACCTGACAACCAGAAATGCTGTTTGATGTCTTTGTACATCTTAGTACTCCCAGGATGTACCGAAAAAGAGTAGCATGCGCCTCCTGAAGGATACTCTCTTTCAGGTCCGCCTGATTTGGAACACACAGTCTATCTCCGAACCACAGCACTCCATCCCTGATTTGAAATCTGGGCAACCTGCCAGTCCCAACCTGCTCCTTCATCTCCAAGATATCAGCATCACCCTCCTAACTTGCAATAATCCTTCCATTCAGTGTAGGTTGAAGCCTCAACTGAGCTAAGGATACTCACAATCCTTGCAAGACAACTTCAATACCGGCTCGATCCAATTCTTCCACCAGCTGCCTCAGAGTTGTAATCATACTCGCCAGACTGCTCTTGCGGCTAAGTGCATCAACAACAACATTAGCCTTCCCAGGATGATACTTGATCTCAGGTCGCATGTCCTCAAGCACTTCCAACCATCTCCGCTGCCTCAGATTCAGATCCTTCTGCTGGTATATGTACTTCAAACTTTTGTGGTCCGTGTACATGTTTAATTTCTCACCGTACACGTAGTGTCTCCATTGCTTCAAGGCAAAGATAATTGCAGCCAACTCCAGATCATGAGTCGGATAATTCTTCTCATGCGGTCGTAGTTACCTAGACCCATAAGCAATCACTCTTCCTTCTTGCATTAAGACACAACCATGCCTACGATGTGAAGTATCGCTGTAAACATTATACTCAACACCTGCTCTAGGCAAAGCTAAAATGGGTGCAGTAGCCAGCTTCTCTTTCAACTCCTGAAAGCTTGCCTCACATTGCTCAGTCCACTTGAAGTTCACATTCTTCTTGGTCAAACCAGTGAGCGGCACGGCTAACTGAGCATAACCTTGAATGAATCTCCTGTTGTATCCAGTCAATCCAAGAAAACTCCTGACTTCCTTCACTGTAGTAGGCATTGCCCAATCTCTCACTGCCTCTATCTTCTGAGGGTCAGTTGCCACTCCCTCCTTAGAAAGGATGTGACCTAGGAATGCCACTTCAGATTTCCAGAAATCGCACTTGGACAGCTTGACATACAACTCCTGCTCTTCCAGCTTCCTCAAAAATACTGCCAGATGCTCGGTGTGCTCCTCTTCTGACTTGGAGTACACAAGAATATCGTTGATAAGCACCACGATGAATGAATCAATGAACGGCCTCAGAACTCTGTTCATCATGTCCATGAAGATTGCGGGTGCATTCGTCACTCCAAATGGCATAACTAAGAATTCGTAATGTCCATGTCGAGTTCTAAATACAGTTTTGTGCACATCTTCAGCTTTCACTCGAACTTGATGATATCCTGATCGAAGATCTATTTTGGAGAAAACAGCAGTTCCTTGCAGACGATCGAACAAGTCATCACTTCGGGAAATAGGATACTTACTCTGAACAGTGACCTTATTTAGCTCTCGGTAATCGATACACATCCTCATCGATCCATCCTTCTTCTTTACCAAAAGCACTGGTGCTCCCCAAGGTGACGCACTAGGTTGAATAAATCCTTTCTCCGACAGTTCCTCAATCTGTCGTTTCACCTCATCCTGCTCCACAGGAGCCATCCTATACGGTGCCTTAAAATTGGGTGCACTTCCCGGTTGAATTGTGATGCTGAACTCTACATCACGCTACGGGGGTAACCCAGGAAAATCATCTAAGAACACAGTCGGATAGTTCCGAACCACAGGAATCCTTTGCACTTCCACAGGAATATCTTCCTTGCGGATAGCTGCTACCATCCTGGAACACTTCTTCTTCCCTTGAAAAGTGAATTCAGGTCCACCTGGAGCCTTCACTGTTACTGTCTTGGTCTTGCACTCGATGCTTGCACTGTATACCGACATTCAATCAATGCCAATGATAACATCGACCCCCAAGATAGTCAGCTCGATTAGATCAATTCTGAAGATTCTGTCCCCAATCACAATCTCACAATCCCCATAGTACCGATCAGTGGTTAGAGTCTCCCCTGATGGAGTAGCTACTGTGAAGATCTTGCCTGGAAATATCTTCGGTTCAACTCCCAACACTTTAGCAAATTTAGGAGACACAAAAGTATGAGAGGATCCTGTATCGAACAAAACAACAGCTTTCATTGTAGAACCCCGTATTTTCAAATATTATTTTAAATATTTGAAAATAAATTAAAATGATTTTCTGGAGATTTAATAAATATTTCCTAAAGAGTTATCTTTTTGCACGTGCAAAACACGTGCAAATATTTTCTTGAGAGGTTCAAAAGTCAAGTTTTCTTCATGAAAAATCATTATTTAATATTTGGAAATTATTTATTATTTTTCCAGATTTTTCTGAAATTAATTGGATCTATTTGCAATTTTTGAGAAAAGAATGACCTTTTTGCAAATTTGTCGTTTTCAGGGATTAAAATGCAAAACGTATTTTCTGGACGTTTTGAACTGTACCAATTGAGAATTAATGAGTATATTTTACCTTTAAATCCTAATTTAAATGGTTTTTATTGAGTTTCCAAGAATAGAGTTATATATGTAAGTTTATATTTTGGGAGGACTATTTTGCAAATGCATTTCCAAAACCCTAAATCTTGATTTCCGGCCTATATAAAAAGGGTTTGCAGCCGTCATTCGCTGCACAACTCGAATTTTATTATATCTTTTATTTTCTTGGTGATTGAAGAGGAGGATTTTGGATCTCACAAAAGGGAGACTTTCTTGTCGGACTTCTTCATTCTAAGGTGAGTGATATGAACTTTGTTTTGTGGTTTGATTTATGTGAACGATTGTTTTGTTGTTTGTTTGACATGCTTGTTTATTTGGTGTATTTTGTATGAGAACGATGCAATGGTTATTGTTGTATTATGTATGTGAAATCTATGAACGTTTAGTAGATCTTGATTGATGAATTCTTTATTGCTTGAAAACATGTTTAAGATTTGAGTATGGTTGTGATAATCAGGGATCGGATGGATGAACGTCTGGATCTCGTGAATACAAATCAGATTTGGTTTTGGGTTGTGGAAGAAATTCAGTATTGAGAAACCCTAATGGAAGGATTAGGAATTTAGAACATGAGAACTTGAGTTTTGAGACATGGGTTGATTTGAGTAATGTAACCAATCTGAGAATACTTTGAGATTGTCATTTTTATCTGAATACAAATTATTTTAGTAAACAATGATTGCTTTTGGAGAACCCTAATTTTGATTATCATGAACAGCCAAAACTGGGTAGTTTGTAGGCCGACAGTCGACTGGTAGACTTTTCAGTCGACTGGTACGACCCAGCTGCTCGATCTTTAGTTTTCTTGAAAATCCGCTCTGGATAGTCGACTTAGACCCTTTTCAGTCGACTGGCACACTTAGGATTAATTTTTCAAAGTTATCGTAGATTTTTCTCTGGTAAGTCGACTTATGACTTTTTAAGTCGACTTATAATCTCTTTTAAGTCGACTTATGACTTTTTAAGTCGACTTATAATCTCTTTTAAGTCGACTTATGACTTTGCAAGTCGACTTATAACACTTAGAATATTTTCTTAAAGATTTCTGGAATTTCTCTCTGGTAAGTCGACTTGTGTTTTTTATAAGTCGACTTATGTTTTTATAAGTCAACTTATGATTAGGTAAGTCGACTTATGATTTTTATAAGTCAACTTATATTTTTGGTAAGTCGACTTATGATTTTTATAAGTCAACTTATAGTACTTAACTTATTTTCTTAAAATTACTGGATTTCCCTCTGGACAGTCGACTGGTGACCTTTTGCAGTCGACTGGTACGGATACTTTTTTAAGGTGTTTTGATGTTCTTTAAACGACTATTTCTTTAAACGTTTTGTATCTATAACCTGCCCTTATAAATATTATTCTTCTATAGAACATATGTTTTCAATATATTTTATTGTTGGATTTGGATTATGGAATTTATTAAGACTTGGGTTTTGTTGAGTGGAGAGATTTCTCCTTTGACCGTTTGACGATGGATTAGTGAATTATGGACATATTGAGAGTCACTGATCTCTGGGGTCGGGTATATTCTGCGGTATTGAGAGTCACTGATAGTGATTGATAGCCGGGTATCCGATCTGCGGTGTTGAGAGTGATTAATAGTCGGGTATATTCTGCGGTGTTGAGAGTCATTGATCTCCGGAGTTGGGTATACTCTGCAGGTGTTGAGAATCACTAATAGTGATTGATAACCGGGTATCCGATCTGCGGTGTTAAGAGTGACTGATAACCGGGTATCCGATCTGTGGTATTGAGAGTGATTGACAGTTGAGTATATTCTGCGGTATTGAGAGTCATTGATCTCTGGGGTTGGGTATACTCTGCGGTGTTGAGAATCACTAATAGTGATTGATAACCGGGTATCCGATCTGCGGTGTTGAGAGTGACTGATAACCGGGTATCCGATCTGTGGTATTGAGAGTGATTGACAGTTGGGTATATTCTGCGGTATTGAGAGTCATTGATCTCCGTGGTTGGGTATATTCTGCGGTGTTGAGAATCATTGATAGTGATTGATAACCGGGTATCCGATCTGCAGTGCTGAGAGTGATTGATAGCCGGGTATCCGAACTGCGGTGTTGAATAGTTTGATCTATAACTACTTGTACCTTTTTCTTCTATTGAACTTATGTTTTCAAGATGCTAAGTTGAGAATTTTAGTGGAGTTGGTTGTGTTTAATGTCTACACTTGATGTTTTCATGTTTTCCTGTCATTTCTCACTTCACAATACATGTTTAGTATCTGTTTCTCTCGTTCAGTACATGTTGTTTAAGAATCCATGCTTAATGTTTATTTATGTTGTTTGTTTGTTTATATCACTCACACCATTTATGGCTGACCCCTTTAGTTTTGGGGGTTAGGGATCATCTCTAGCCTCATGTGTTACAGGTTGTTGCTTAGAGTTTGGAGGTTTGGATGCTTGAGTTAGCTTTGGAGATTATAACTAATGTAATAGAGCCTTGTGTAAAAGAAGTGTTGTCAAAAGAATGTTGTAATTCAAGGTGTTTGTATTTCCGCTGTGTTTGAACAAGATTGTTGTAATGAAAGTTTGGAATAAAATTATTTGTGTTTTTGGGCTATGTGTACTATTACATTGAAGTTGTTGCTGGGATTGTGCCACGTATTTTCTAAGATATCATATTAGAAATTCGGGGCGCTACATTCATTCCATTCAAATAAAGTTCTCCTGTTACATAATACACACTCATTACATAACAGTTTACTAAATAAACGGGAAAAGGAAACAAAAAAACCTCTAAACATCTGCCCTCGTACCAGTGATGACATGATCTACCTCATCGGCATCAGCTTCAGTCAAGGCAAATACTCGCCCTTACTAGTACGACTTCCTCCCAGTCTGCTGCATTGGTACATTCGATTAGCATTCTGCGGTTTGGGGCATTGAGATTGGTAATGTCCCGTCTCCTCGCAATTGTAGCAATTCACCGCAGGAGGTCTCACAACATTATTCCCAGGTCCTCCAACCACACTGATAGCGTTCGCCCCTGTTGGTTTGAACCTTTGTGTCGATGGTTGTCCCTTGAAATTCCCAGAATTTGCGGGCCTCTTCCCAACCTGCTAGTTGTTCCTCCGATTCTGAAATAACATGATACTGCTCCATATCTGCTTCTGTGGCTGCCGCGCGTTTGACGAGCTTGTCAAACCTCCTGATACTGAGGGGTATCATCCTAGATCTCAAGCTTGGCCTCAACCCATGCTCGAACTTACGAGCCTTCTTCGCCTCATCCATCACCAATTCGGGAGCATACCTTGAGAGTTGAGTAAATTTGGTCTCATACTCCCTAACTGACATGCCACCTTGTTGCAGCAACAGAAACTCCATGGCCTTCTTCTCTTGGACGTCTGAAGGGAAATAGTGACTGCGGAATTCCTCCAAAAATTCCTCCCAGCCAAGAACCAAGCCTCCCTATCGTCCGCTTCATCGACTGCCACCACACAACCACATCCGTCTCGAATTGCAGAGTCGCCAACTTCACCTTGCTGCCCTCCGGGGTTTCCAAAACTTCGAAGATAGTCTCTACTTGCTGAATCCAGTTGTCAGCCGTGTCAGGGTCTGACTTCCACTCAAACACTGGTGGTTTCATTCGTTTAAATGATTCCACGAGTTCGATTGCTTCGGGTACCGGATTCACCGGCATCCTTCCCTGGTTCTAATTCATAGCAACGACATTAAGTGTCTGATAGAACATCGCTAGCTCCGTTTCCAAGTCCAGACATTCACCAGATCTTGCTCTTCGTCCAGCCATATTCTGATGCAAAAGATCCATTAGATTTGAGGTATAAAACATGAATTTTAAATCAACTTTTTATTTCATTGAATTTCAAACTTTATACATTCGAATAAACATTTCTGACATCAAAATGAAAATAGTAGATGATACAACGGTCTAACTCCTATGGTTCCTCTTGGCTTGACGAACCTCTCCCCGTAGTTCCTCCACTTCCTCCTTCAGTACATCGGTCATGTTTTTCCTCTTCTCGAGTTTCCATACACGATGACTGAGAACTGCAAAATCATCCTTGTGCTTCACCAACTTTGCCTCCAATAGTCCGACTCTCTCCCGTAAAGTCTCTACCTGCCTCTGAAGAGACATCACAAGACTACTCGGAACTGGTTCCTCTTCGTCAGAAGAATCATCAGATGAATCCGGAAGGAGAGTGATCTCTCGGGACTCAGGTCGTTCCTCTCCGTCGGAGTCTGCTTGTCCTGGGTAGTACTCTTCCTCGGAATCTGCTTGTCCAGGACAATAATCTTCCTCTATGATATGCCAATTGTCGTCTCCAGCAGGGTCGAAGTGATCAGCCATCTTAGAAAAAGGGGAAGAAGCATAAATCATAGAGCAACACAAATGTAAGTGATTTACATTTAAATCTCCAGACTTAACACACACTCTAATGTTCAATTCTAGGGTGTCGTTCCTTATAAACTTGTACTATTTGTGAAGCGTGGCTTTGATACCACTCTGTAACACCTCGAATTCCAAATACAACGAAATTCGAGACTCCACAGGATCTTTACACTTCTTTCGTACAATTTTACAAGGAATTTAAAACTTTTCCCTTTACATCAGAGTTACAAGAAATCTTTATACATTACATTTTTACAGTGGAAGCAAAGTTACAACATTAATATAATTGAAATTACAACAACATTTGAATAATCTCTAAGCATCAGTTCTCCTTTAATCTTTATCATGCAATTTATCTTGCATACAAAATTGTGGGTACGTCAGTTTATTCAACCGACGAATATTATACACGACCATCCTCTCTATGCCGGAAACAGTATAATGATTTTCCATACTTAACAAACACAAACTTGTCACATATCAAACTAAGGGGAATATCCTATTGATGTCGTGTTGTGATTGTGCACTTAGTCCTTAATGCAGTTATTTATATTACATGACACTAATGCGCACTTGTTCGGATTCTATGCATCCCACACTACATAGGTCCGAGGGCAAGTCTCTTAATCTTTCTTCATCTTGTAGGGTTCAATCCCTCGTCATGACTTAATCTACTACTGTAACTACGGTAAGTATCCTAGATGTTCTATGAGTACGAGCTCATGTACAGCAAAACTAGAAGGGAATCCCACGTCATGTCACGACGCATCGTGAAGACAACCTATGGACAATTCAGCCTCCTTCATGGCACACGATCCTCTCGCAGTCACCAAACACCCCACAAGCGTCGCCAAGATCCCGATAATTCCGGAGTAGTGCCCACGTCATGTCACGATGCATCGTGAAAACAAACTGTGAATCACACCCACATCGTAGACTCGAGGCCCTCGTACTTGTGTTTTTCTCTCACTTTCATCACCTCTTCACTATGTACTAATTCTTAGTTTAATGAAATCATGAATAAAATCAATCTCTTAGAGTTAGCCCTCTCACTAATACCGGTCTTATTTCTTTCACTTCACAATGACCCAAACTTGGTCTTTTCACTTTCAATTGTCATATCTCAATTACTTTCAATTGCCGGTGTGAGTTTTGGCTACACCCTAATTTTCAATTTCAATTCACAAATTCACATATTTGAGTTGTCATACTCAAGAACATTTCTCTTTTTCAATTACATGATTTCCAACCTTTTCATGAATCGATGATCATACATGGAGTTCAATTGTACATCATGCATTCCATAACCAACATTTATTTCCATATTAAAATCAAATCACGAAAACATCTAGTCAAAGTGAATATTCATAATATCACCATTTGTCATGCTACTCTTTTAACAAAATAATCCATACAAGAATTCACATTTATATTCTCTTTCCAATCATTTTTCATTTTCAATACTCATCTTAATCACCTCGTGAAATCACACATTTTTTAATGAAATTATACGAGTAAGAAACCATAGTTTCGAATACATTTTTACTTCTAAAATACACTTTATTTCATTCCGATAACTCCCAATTAATTTTCATAAGTTGTATATGATTTTAGAATAATAACCGTATTTTTTTCAGAATTTTATACCCCAAGAAAACTCCCAAAAAATCAATTTATGAAAAAAATACATTCTGGCCACACCCAGAATCGAACCCGCAACCTTTAAGAAGACAGCTGCACACGCTAACCACTAGGCCATTTGCGCTCAGCGATATAAAAGGGAGACAGAAAGTTTTATACTCTCCGTTCGATGTTGGGTATTTTTTTTAAAACGCACGCAAAAAGAAGGGTGGACACAGGTATCGAACCAGCGACCACAGAGCCACACGCCCGCTCTACAGTAGCGCCAGAGAGGCCTACCGACCACTTGAGCTATGTGCTCAAGTTGTCACATACACAACTCGAAATCCATATAACTCAGTTCTCTGTTCCATTAATTAATTTCGATGTTCAAAAGCTCTTATCTTTGTTTTGCTTGCACCAAAAACCATGTAAATCTCTAGAATGTATATTTTAACTTAAATTAACACCCCGGTATTTTAAAAATAATTTTTCAGTAATTTAATACACATTTCTCATACAATAATTTAAATTGCATACTACTCTCTCCATAGTTCAAATTTGACATTTCTCAAATGCAAATTGGTATAAAAATTTCACATTATGATTATAACTCCCTATTTTCCCCTCTTTCATAAATCTAAAAGCATAGAACAATTTTTTTTTTCATTTGAACCAATATCACAATAGTCCATTTAGTACACAAAACAATAATTTCATCTACTAGCATTTCGTATTCAATTTTGACATTATCAACAATCCCAATTCAGTATTTCTATAACTACCAGCAATTTGCACACCATATTATGACAAGTTAACATGCAATCTATCAAGCATTAATTTAATCAACTAGCAAGTCCTTTTTTCAAATTTAGTGTACTCTTATTAGTTTCTTTCATGCATCATTATTTCAACACTCCTAGTATGGCATCTAAATGAGAAGTATAGAAAAATCACCCACCTAATTTGGAGAAAAAAATCAGACAACACCTCCTAAACGAAAGAGCCCTTCTCCTCCTAGATTGAACTTGCCCAAACGAGTGTGTCTCCTCCTTGCTCCTAGTGCAACCCGAGAGCTCCCAAGTGTGATGCCGAGCCTCCTTGCTTGTAGCCGGCCTCCTTGAATGTAAGCACACCCAACTCTCAAACTCTCAATCTTTTATTCTCACTTTCTACTACTAATAGTTGTATTATTTCACTATAGGTTCTGAGAATGAAAAGTGCAAGAATAACTAGGCTAGGGGGGGGGGGGGGGGTATTTATACAAATTTTTGGGACTAATAGAAGGCTAGGATTGATCTAGGAGTTAAGGAACAAATGCTAGGATTTAAGGGGAAGTTTTAGTAACCAACCATGACTACAAAAACCACCTCCCACAACTCCACTCTCTCTTTTCTTCCCTCCCATGTCATCCGGCCACTATTAGGTGCACAAACACATGCACGTGTAATGCACGTGTTCCCCATAGTCCCCTATTTAAAAAGTTGTACATTTTATTTTGTATAAAAAAAATCTATAAAATTTTCTACACTACAAGTTGTAATAAAAAGGAAAATAAACTCATGGGCTTTTACTTAATGGGCCAAAATAGCTTACATTTAAAATAAATTAAATTGGGCTCAAAATAAAAGAATACTTATGTTTGTTTTAAAAAAAATGGGCCTTAATAAAACAATAGAAAAGGCATATATATGTGTGTGTACTCATTTGTCCATGTAATGAAAATAATTATAAAATTTTATACTGCGAAATTGCACGTGCACAATACGTACAAATTAATAATACAAAAATAATAATTCTCATAAATGAAAATTCAGGGTATTACACACTTTTAGGGGGATGATGGCTTCGGAGCCATATGTAAGATTGAAGGGGAACTCCTCTGTCGGAGTTCTCTTGGTGGTGCGATAGCTCCATAGCACAATGGGAAGATGTTCGACCCACAACCCCTTGGTGGATTTATCGAGCTTCTTCTTCAGGCCAGAGAGTATTTGTCGATTAGCGTTCTTCGCTTGGCCGTTGGATTGAGGGTGGGATATCAAGGAGAACCGCTGCTGGATGCCGAGGTCGGTGCAGAAGTTGCAAAAGGTTGCCCCTGCGAATTGGGTCCCGTTGTCGGTTACGAGGATACGGGGTACACTGAACCGACAAATGATGTTCTTCCAAAAGAACTTCTGGACCTTGTTCTCAGTAATCGTTGCAAGGGGTTTGGCCTCGATCCACTTGAAGAAGTAATCTATCTCTACGACTAGGAACTTCAGCTGGTCTGGCACTGGAGGGAACGGTCCAAGTAAGTCCATCTCCCACATTGCGAAATAGATCAGATTGGTTAAAAAGGAGAGATGGGCTTGTGGTAGGCGACGAATCGGAGAAAATCTTTTGTAGGCGCTGCATTGGCGAACATACTCTTCGAAGTCACTAAGTAATGTGGGCCAGAAGTAGCCGTAATTTAAGAGTTTACGGGCGAGGGATCTCGCTTCCAAGTGCGCGCTACACATACCATCATTGGCCACCTTCAGGGCATAGAGTGCTTCTTCGGGGCAGAGACACCTTAGGTAGGGTCTGCCGTCGACCTAAGTGTAGGAGCGTTTGTACATGATTCCATCAAGGAGTGTGTACCGCTCGGCTCTGGTCCTGACCCTTCTTACCTCTCTTGGGTCTACCGGAAGAACTCCGTCTCTAAGGTACTCGAGTAGGGGGTTCATCTAATTCTCCCCAAGTGTTAGGGGCATAATCTCCATCGTCTCTAAGCTGTCTTCCTCAATACTTGGTCTTAGGACGACCTCTATCAATACAGTTCGCTCCAAACCCTGGAGGGAGGAGGAGGCGAGCCTTGATAGGGCGTCCGCCTATGCGTTTTCCTCTCGGGGAACCCGTTGGAGTCGAGCATCTTCAAATAAAGCCAGTAGTCCTTTTACCTTTGCGAGGTACTTGGCCATGCGCTCATCTCTTGCTTCGTACTTCCCAGACACTTGATTTACGATCAGCTATGAATCACTGAAGACCTGGATACGCTTGGCCCCTGCTTGGTGGACCATGCAGAGCCCCGCTATGAGGGCCTCATACTCGGGTTCATTATTTGATGCAAAGAAGTTTATACGGAGGAAGTACTATAGAACGAAACTTTCTGGGCCAGTCAAGAAGATGCCAGCCCCACTTCTGTCGGCACACGAGGATCTGTCAACATAAACAGTCCAGACCAGGGGTTCGTTAGCCGACTCACAGGGGTCGGGAATAGTGCTCTCCACAATGAATTCTGCTAGGGCTTGTGCCTTAATAGCAGTTCGGGGTTGGTAGCTGATGTTATGTTGGCTTAGCTCTATAGACCATTTCATCAAGCATCCCGATGTCTCGGGCTTGTGGAGAACTTGCTTTAGCGGCTGGTCGGTAAGAATGACCATCAAATGGGACTGAAAATACGAGTGAAGTTTCCTCGCCGCCATGACCAACGCGTATGCCACCTTTTCCACCTTCGGGTAGCGAAGTTCTGCGTCCCTAAGAACCTTGCTCACATAGTAGGACGTTGCATCCTCTCCTCCTTTCTTACCAGGACGGCACTAAGGGTTTGCTCCGAAGTTGCCAGGTATATGTAGAGGGTTTCGCCAGGCTTCGACTTGCTCAAGAGTAGGGGGTTTACCAGGTAAGCCTTCAGTTGGTCGAAGGACTCTTGTTTTTGTTGCCCCTACTCAAAGCCTTTCGCTCCCCTAAGAGCTTTGAAGAACGGACAGCATTTCTCGCCTGACTTGGAGAGAAATTGCCCTATAGGTGCGAGGCGTCCCGTGAGCCTCTGCATTTCTTTGACATTGGAGGGAAGGCCATATTGAGTATGGCTTTGATCTTCTCAGGGTTGGCTTTTATGCCCCTCTGGCTCACCATGAATCCGAGGAGTTTTCTAGACGAGATGCTAAAGGCGCACTTTCTCAGGTTCAACCTCATGTTGTGCCTTCTCAACACCCCGAAGGCTTCTTGGAGGTCAAGGACATGCTCCTGCCCTCGGATGCTATTGAAAAACATGTTGTCCACATAGACTTCCATATTACGGCCAATCTGGTCTTGAAAGACCTTGTTGACTAGGCGCTAGTATGTAGCTCCTGCGTTCTTCAGCCCATATGGCATGACCCGGTAGCAGTACAGGCATTGGTCAGTCACGAACAAGGTCTTCGAGATGTTGGGAGGGAACATCCGGATCTGGTTATACCCCGAGAAGGCATCCATGAAGCTGAGGAGCTCGTGGCCAGAGGTCGCATCGATCAGAGCATCGATGCTCAGATGGGGGAATGGATCCTTTGGGCACGCCTTGTTGAGGTCGGTAAAATCGATGCATATCCTCCAGCTCCCATTGACTTTTTAACCATCACCACATTGGATAACCATTCGGGGTAGTTCACCTCCTGGATGAATCGGGCATTCAGAAGTTTCTTGACCTCTTCCTTGATCGCTTGTTGGCGCTCAGGAGCGAACTTACGTTGCTTCTACTGGACGGGCTTGACTCTCGGGACACCGCTAAGGTGGTGCATCAAGAGCTCCTCTGAGATCCCAGGCATATCCGCCGTGGTCCAGGCAAAGAGATCGCAGTTCTCCCTTATGCATTGGGAGATGTCTTTCTTGATGGAGGGGGAAAGAGCCTTGTTGATCTGGAATGTCTTGGTGGCATCTTCTTCTGAGAAGGCCACTTCTTCCAGATCGTCTACCGGCTCGGAGATGGTCTGGCTACTTTCCCGTGGGAGTTCGAGGGCTTCCAGGGAGAGGATCGGGCCTCCCATCGAGGTCATGTAACACTTGTGAGCCGCCTCCTGGCTCCTTCTTACTTCTCCCACTCATGCGGGGGTGGGGAACTTCATCCTCATATGATAGGCAGAAGGAATGGCCTGGAGTGCAGCCAGACCTGGTCGACCCAGGATAACATTATAGGCGGCTTTTACATCTACCACCATGAAGTCCATCGGCTCCGTGTGGGTGACCGGGGTTTTGCCAGCCGTCACGTCGAGGGTTATAACTCCTTCGATCGCCACCGGCATCCTGGTGAATCCATGAAGAGTGTAGCCAGCGGGCTTGAGTCGATCTCTCAACAGCTAGAGGCCCTTGAACGCCTCCAAGAAAAGAATATTAACCGAACTGCCATTGTCCACCAAGATCCAGCATACGTCGAAGTTGGCCATTCGGAGGTTAATAACAAGGGCGTCGCAATGGGGCATGCAGACACCCTCCAAGTCTCTATCGGAGAACGTGACAGGGACCCCAAGGCCCTTCAGAGGGGGATGGCTTTGCACGGCGTTCACTTCTCGAACGAAGGCTTTTTGGGAGGAGTTGGAATCTCCCCCCATTGGGCCTCCGTGTATAAGATGTAGGATAGCCTCTGCTTCGACATTCGGGGTCTCCGCATGTTGTTTGGTTCGCCTGTTAGCCCCCCTGGGGTTGGAGGTGGATCGGCCCTGTCCCTCCTTACGAACATAGCAAGTTGCCCTCTCTGAATGAGGGCCTCGATCTCGTCCATCAAGGCCCGACAGTCGTCTGTGTCGTGCCCGTGGTCCCTGTGGAATCGGCACCACTTATCCTGGTTTCTCTTCTTCCCGAGGGTGTTCATCTTTGGAGGTGGCGGTAGATACCCTCGTTCCCAATTTCCATCAAGATGGCGGAGACACTCGCATTGAGCGGAGTGAACTTTTTTGAAGCGGGGGAGAGGGCGACGTTGACCTCCGTTGTCTTTTTGGAGCTTCTTAGCTCCTTCTTCCTCAGCAGTCTTCCGTTTGTTCCTAGAAGATGACCCCTAAAGAGTGGGGTGGTTGAGAGCTTCTTCAGCTCAGATATACTTCTTACTCCCTGAGAACGAGCTCTAAGAAGTCCCGAGGAGGCTTCTTGGCCAGGGACGCCCTGAGATCAGGGTTAATGACATTGGATTGGAAAGCAACTGAAGCTACTGACTGATCCAGGGAGGCGATAAACCAGGCCTCTGCGGCGAACCGCTTGACGTAATCCCTCAGCCGTTTGCCCTTCTTTTGGCTGAGGAAGAGCAATGAGGTGCTCGTCTTCTCGGAGTGACGGCTGCCCACGAAGTGTGTGAGGAAGAGACCTTCGAACTGGTCGAAGGAGAAAATGGATGTAACACCCCGAATTCCAAGATACAACTGAATTCGAGATTCCACAGGATCTTTACACTTCTTTCGTACAATTTTACAAGGAATTTAAAACTTTTCACTTTACATCAGAGTTACAAGAATCTTTACACTTTACATTTTACAGCGGAAGCAAAATTTACAACATTTATAAAAAAGTACAACAACATTTGAATAATCTCTATGCATCAGTTCTTCTTTAATCTTTATCATGCCATTTACCCTGCATACAAAACTGTGGGTACGTCAGTTTATTCAACCGACGAACATTATACACGGCCATCCTCTCTATGCCGGAAACAGTATAATTGATTTTCCATATTTAACAAATACAAATTTGTCACATATCAAACTAAGGGGAATACCCTATTGATGTCGTGTTGTGATTGTGCACTTAGTCCTTAATGCAATTATTTATATTACATGACACTAATGCGCACTTGTTCGGATTCTATGCATCCCATACTATATAGGTCCGAGGGGAAGCCTCTTAATCGTTCTTCATCTAGTAGGGTTCAATCCCTCGTCATGACTTAATCTACTACTGTAACTACGGTAAGTATCCTAGATGTCCTATGAGTACGAGCTCATGTACAGAAAAACTGGAGGGGAATTCCACGTCATGTCACGACGCATCGTGAAGACTATCTATGGACAATTCAGCCTCCTTCATGGCACATGATCCTCTTGCAGTCACCAAACACCCCACAAGCGTCGCCAGGATCCTAATAATTCTGGAGTAGTGCCCACGTCATGTAACGACGCATCGTGAAGACAAACTGTGAATCACACCCACATCGTAGACTCGAGGCCCTCATACTTGTGTTTTTCTCTCACTTTCATCACCTCTTCACTATGTACTAATTCTTAATTTAATGAAATCATGAACAAAGTTAATCTCTTAGAGTTATCCCTCTCACTACTACCGGTCTTATTTCTTTCATTTCACAATGACCCAAACTTGGTCTTTTCAATTTCATTAATCATATTTCATCACTTTTCACTTGCCGGTGTGAGTTTTGGCTACACCCTAATTTTTCAATTTCAATTCACAAATTCACAATATGAGTTGTCAAACTCAAGAACATTTCTCTTTTTCAATCACATGATTTCCAATCTTTTCATGAATCAATAATCATACATGAAGTTCAATTATCATGCATTTCATAATTAACATGTATTTCCACATTACATCATATCACAAAATATCTAATCCAAGTGAATATTCACAAACTCACTATTGTCACACTATTATTTAATAAGAATAACTCACATAACACTTCACAATTATATTTCCTTCCATCAATTTTTCTTTTAAACATTCACATTAATCACCTCATGAAAACCCACATTTTTACGAAATTATAATTATAAGAAAAAAATAGTTTCAAGTACAATTTCACCTCAAATATATTTTATTTTAGTCCAATAATTCCAAATAAATTTTCATAGATTGTACTCATCTATACTAGACCACACGTCATAAGAATTTTCTCACAAAAGAAGAAAGATTTACTTGAAGCATCAGGAAAGTCGAATGTCGAATAAGGTCAGTCGGCTGTTCCACCACAATACAAAATTTTGAAAATAGGGTCAGGGCAGTCGACTGTTAAATGTAATAAGTCGGCTGTCCCGCGACATTTTGCAACTCGAAATCAAAGATCAGGGCAGTCGACTATTAATTATAATAAGTCGACTGTACTACGGGGTTTTTCAATTCTCCCAATACAATTTAAATTTGTGTAATACTCTTTTCATAATTCATTTGACATTTCTTGAACACAACTTAGTATTAAAATTTCGTACATTATTCCCTGATTCTCCTTCTTTTATAAACCCTAAAAAGCATATTTTAATTTATTCATTCTAACCCATATCATGAAAGTCCATCTAAGCGCATAAAGCAACAATTTCACCTACTAGCATTTTGTACTTATTTTTTATGTTAACAAAAATTCTAATTCATACATTCCATAACTACAAAACGATTCGCATACAACTTAAGATTCATGACATGATAACATGCAATCTATCAAGCATCAATTAAATCAACTAGCAAGTCCTTTTCAAATTAAGCATACTCTTATTAGTTTCTTTCATGCATTATCATTTCAATCAACCCTAACATGGTATCTAGTTAGAAATATAGAAAAACAACCCACCTTAATTGGAGAGAAAAGTTCACAACACCTCATAAACAAAAGATTTCTTCTCGAACTTGCCCAACGAATGCTCCTTCTCCTCCTTGATGTGCAGCCCGAGCCTTCCAATATGCAACCCGAGCCCTCCTAGTAGCCGGCCTCCTTGAATGCAAGCACAACACTCAACTCTAAATCTTTTATTCTCATTTCCTACTAATAATCCACTACTAATAATTGTATTTTCTACTATAGGTTTTTGGAGAATGAAGAGTGCAAGAATAACTAGGCTAGGAGGGTTATTTATACTAAATTTTGGGACAAATAAAGGACTAGGATTAATCTAGGGGTTAAGGATCAAAGGCTAGGATTTAAGGGGAAGTTGTAGTAACCAACCATGATCCAAACAACTACCTCCCACAACTCCACTTCTCTTTTTCCTTTCCCTCCCATTCAAAACCAGCCAATCAAGGGTGCACCATGCACGTGTACGTGCAATGCACGTGCATTCACTAGTCCCCTATTTTAAAAAGTTGTACACTTTATTGTTTATAAAATAATCTAAAAATAGTCTACATTACAAGTTGTAATTTAAAAAGAGAAAATAACTCATGGGCTTTTATTTAATGGGCTAGGGAAAAATGGGCTTTAATAAAAACAAATAGAGAACACACACACACACACACACACACACACACACACACACACACACATATATACTCATTGTCTATGTAATGAAAATAATTATAAGATTTTTATACTGCAGAAATTTCACGTGCACAATACGCACAAAATAAAAATAATAATTTTCATAAATAAAATCAGGGTATTACAATGGAGGCCGGAGCAAGTCTGGAATACCACTCCCGAGCGGGCCCCTTGAGCATGGATGGGAAGGTCTTGCAGAGAATGGTGTAGGAGGCATGATGGATCATTATTAGAGTTTTGAAACTCTCAATGTGATCAGCGGGGTCCGACTCCCCGGTGTAAGACTCAAAGTGTGGAGGCTTGAAGTTCTTTGGGACAGGGGCCTCCATGATAGTGCGGGAGAACGGGGGCATGCTCGGGCGGAGGTTCCTCGCCCGTTGTTCTTCATCACTGTCGAGCTGGCCAAGGCGCCTCTCCATCTCGTGGAGACGGCGATAGTCCAAGTCTTCCCTTCGGTCATGCCTCGCTGAGCCCCGAGACTCGTCTTCATGTAGAAGTGGGTTGGGGCTACGGTGGCGGTAGCTTGGAGTAGGTCGTGGACTGGGGGTGCGACGGTTATGGCTCGGAGCCGGCCGAGGACTGGGAGAGCGACGATGATGGCTCAGAGCCGGCAGAGGACTAGGAGAACGGCGGCGATGGTTTGGAGCGGGCCGAGAACTGGGATCCCGTTGGTCATTGTTGGGGGCAACGTTGAGTGCCCGTAGAACCGCCTCCTGGAACTGTTGGAAATCTGCCCTCGTGATGGGGGCCTCCTGCTCTCGATGAGCTCGAGGGGCAGGATGACCAGCCGGGGAGCAACTTCTTCTCTAGCGATGCTGGGGCAACTCTTTCCGCCTCCTGGGAGAGTTGGACCCTCTGCGATCTGTCCTGTGGGGTGACCGATCCCTCTGATGCTCCCGGCGAGGGTTCCCGTCATGAGTCCTCCTCTCGTCCAAGCGGATTCGAAGATCTGTATCGTTCTTCCAGTGGTTAAGAACATCTCGCAGATCTTTCGGCTGTTGGAGGGCTATGGGAGGCCATGGAGTCGGAGGAAGGGTTGTGTACGGAGATATGGACTTTATGTAGGGGTTGCTTCTGGCGACTTCGTCGAGAGGGTTCTCCAACGGCCACTTGAGGCCTTAGAGGCTGATGAACGGATTGAGGAATTGGTTGTTCGAGCTGCTGGGCTAGTTGGACGGGCGGAGGGAGATTCTCCGGAGGAGGAGGAAGAAGAATGGAGGTTGTTCTACAGTTGGAGGCGGCAGACTTCCCTTTCTTCGGAGGCATAGCTAGGAGTGGCTTTTGTTGATGGAGTAGGGTCGGATTGCTATTCGATTTTCCACAGAAGGCACCAATCTGTTGCTGCTGATTTCGGTGTGGGGGAAATCAGATGAATTTGTGGGTTTGTAAGGAATCGAAGAGGTCAAACGTGACCACTTCCACTGTTGTTAGGCTGGCTCATTGTTGCTGCCGCTGACCTGCACAAAGTTCGAAAACACCGGGGTTGATCTCGACGAAGAACCCTCCGATGCTCTTGTCAGTACTCAGAAAAGAATATCAAAGAGATTTAGGTAGGCAAAGAGTGATAACCTCGTAACGGTAGGAGGTAGGGGGTTTATTATAGTCGTCGTGGGGTTCTGCTTCGAGATAAGAACGAATCTCTTCTCCCCAGTGTGGCTGGATAGAAGTGGTTAGAACCACCTCCTAAGGATAAGGACGGATCAAAATTTCTCCATATCCTCCCGAACTGTCTCTTAACGGGTTGGGACTCGTACCTAGTTGAACAGATCCGTTCGTGGGTTGTTGGGCCCTAGAGAAGAGACCCAGTTCCCATTTCGGACCCGTCTGTAGGTGAGATTACCGTTTTGCCCATGTGAACTTTAAGATTCGTGTCCAATTTGAACGGTTCCGATTTAATCCCATTTTCAGCCATATCACCAAGAATACAAGATTCTGTTTCGATTGAGGAATATTCATAACATTCTTTACTATTTAATTTTTTCCATCTAGTGCCACCAACTCGACTATTCCCTCACTCACTATTTCACAAAACTTACTAACTACCATTCTCACACAACGATCTCCTGTGAACTTGTAAGTAGCATACATTTCCCTCTCAGAGCATGTATAAGAAGAAACTTCTAAATCAAGATACCAACCAAGATACACATCTATAAATTTTGAAATAATATTATTGTCTAAGTTTTCACATGATTCAGCGACACAGGATTTGGCACCCTTCTGACTCAACCACTTGTGACAATCTTTCTTGTAATGCCCAACTTCTCTGTAATGATGGAAACGTATCCTAACCTTGCATGCACTTGCTCTTCCATTCGAAGTACAATCCACCTCCAAGAAACTCACAAAAGTAGCCGTCGTTTTTTAACTCTCCTTCCCAAGTGCATCATCCTACAAGCCCTCGATCACACCTGTAGTCGAAAACTTCTCCTTGGTAGATTTCTTGTCAAGCATGGTGATTGTTAGGTTGAATAAATTTAGTGGTGAATATATCAAGTTGGAAGCTTTTAAATCATCTGCGTTAATCACCTTTGGTTCAGATAACTCCGTATTGAACTCCACTGTATCATCTAGAAGAGTGGCACTTTCCTTTATTCAAAATCCCGACAACTTTCTCTTCTGGTACATCTGATCATGTAACAATGATTCCGAGTAGTCAGTTTTGAGTCTTTCCCACAAACTCGCCGTGCTTCGCTCCTCATGAGGTTGGATATGACTTTGCTCATTAATGACATCCGGATTAAACCCAAGGCTTTTGAACGATTATCCTCATAATTATCCTACTTTATGCCGATTGGTCTCCCTTTATCTCCTTCTATGTAGGTTGGCATTCGGGTCGACCGGGCCGGATCGGGTCGGACCCTGCCCGGGTTGAAGCCATACTTGGCTGGGTTCGGGTCGGGTCGAAGCTTTAATCAGGCAGATCCGAGCCGGGTTCGATATTGGAAACTTCGACCCGGTCGACTCGTGAACCCATTAGGGTCGAACCCATTTCACGTCAGGCAGGGTCGCGGGTTGGCCCGTTTAAATTTTTTTTTTTCACAACTTCACTAAATAAAAAAAGTAATACAACAAGTATAAATGTGAGAGTGAAAAATGCATATATTATTGATATTCATTTCAACTACTATCATTTTTTTATAAGTTTTTTACATACAAATACAAAATTTCCCCCCCAATTCTTTTTAACCTAAATAAATAAATAAATAAAAATTGTACAACAAGTATAAGAGATTAAGAATTAAACAAAATTGTATATATTATTTATTTCCACTTCAATGTAATTCGTACACATACAAATAATGTTAAAAAAAATACAAATTCGTTCAATTACATGTTTAAGAGGACCATCTAGAGTTCGAGATAGTCTATAGTTAGATTGAAGAGAGGGCATTGGACTAATGTCGTGCACCTCTACTTAACCTAAACCTAGGATCTCATCGCCCTGAATTCCCTAATCTTGTTGTTGGACTTCAGAGGAGTTGCTTCCACTTGTTGATGTAGATGCTGCTTTACCATGAGTCTTATATTCAGCATTCATCCAATCTTTAATGCACACGAGCATCTCCAACGAATCTTGCTTCAAGCGATTCATGTAATCTGTTAGAACTCTTCAACTTATAAAGAACTTTCGGAAGCAACTGTGAAGACAAGAGGAGTTAGTAGATCTCTAGTCATATGTGAAAGAATAGGAAAAAGATTTTCATATTCTTTCCACCATTGTAGCACTTCAATCTCAGTACTAGATCTTTCACTATCATGTTGAATATACTAATTTAATTCATTATGTGCATTAGTCCAAGGTTTTTTTTATTGAATACGAGCAAATAAATTAGCAGTGACATCTTCTAATGTACTCTTATTCTTACCTCTAGAAGTAGTAGTAGAAGAAGAAGTAACTATACTAGTTGTACTACTAGATGTATACGTTCTATCATAATAATCATACAAGTTATTCAATGTCGATTCAAAGCTAGCTAAAAGTTTATTACAATCAAATTCTGAATCATCTCCAAGTAAAGTAAAAAATATTTCAATCAAACTTTTCGTACCCGCTAATTTGATACGATGCTTCATAACAGTAGCAATACAATACAACATAGGAGGAGGATTAAAATACTTCATATTTTTTGTATAAGCGGGCACAACAATATGGCTAATGTATTCGTCCGAAATCATTTCTTGAAAGTTTTGCATCATAGTGATGATTGAAATAAAAATACTATTATAAGTAGAATCATAAGATGTAGAAAATTTCAAAGTTGCAGTTTTAAAAGGTTCCAAAAGTATTAATAAAGATTCAGTAAGATACCATGATTGGGGGGTCATTTGAAAATTTTCCATGTTTTTGCAAGACAAAAATCGTTTATAATATCTTCGTATTGAATAACAACATTTAGTAAATCGAAAGTAGAGTTCAATTAGTGTTTACAACTTTCAGAATTTTTCTAAAATGTATTCTTCTAACTTTACACCATCCTTTAAATTCTTGAAGCATAGGACCACTCAAACCAATAAAATGTATACAATTTCTAATTGCAACTATATATGAATCGGCTTTCAATGCATCTTGTACACATAAACTTAAAATATGACATGCACATGTAACATGAAATATTTTATTACATGGATGAGCTAATTGTGTTTTTAATGTACTAATTGAAGCATTACTGTCAGATGCATTATCAAAACTAATAGTAATTTTTTTTACCATGAATATGATATAAATCATAATCTTCTAAAATACGTGTTGCAATAACTAGTCCACTATGGGGATACAACAAAGCCCCAAGTGAGATGATTCTCTTTTGAATCATTCAATCACTATCTATCCAATGACAAGTTAAGCCCACCATCGGAACATCGCTACAACCTTTCCAACAATCAGAATACTCTACAAGTTAAAGAATACAAGAGTGCAATTAAAGTGTCTCTCATTTCATTGTAAAGTTTAAAACAATCTGACTTTAGTGTGTTTCTAGGAATTCTTCCAAAATGTGGATTTAGTGCATTTTGGTTCAAAGACTCTACATTCCTACTCTCAGAATAGGAAAAAGGTAGCTCATCCTTAATAAGTAATCGGGCAATTTTCCAACGAACAAGTTCGGGATCATAGGGTTGGCTATCTATTCGTCCGGTCCTGGGTTGATTTTTTGTTGGCCTTGTTGTTCTTGTACTAAATCTTTGTGTACATTTAAAATGTATCGTTCAATTTTACCTGTTCCTCACCCTTCTTCCATTTGTAACTCTTGTCACAATATTTACAAATCTTATGCCCGACACCCGAATTATTCTCATCGGGGATATAGTAATAAAATCTGTGTCAATCACTTGTTTCGCCCCTACGTTTTCTATTACTAGTGGGTTCGGTTTGTTGTGTTTGTGTATCAACATTATGCTGTTTATTCTTCTATTTTGTGTGTAGGGATATCGTGAGTTCCTACCATAAGATTATGTGTAAATTCGGGTTCAATTTGTTGGACTATTGGAGGCCAATGTGAAGTATCGGTGGAATCTTGTCCACTTGATCTAGACATGGTAATAGTGTATGTGGAAAAAAAGAATTCTAGTATTTTACTAGTGTATGTGAAATAATAGAAAATAATCTAGGAGGTATATGTTAAAAAAAATCTAAAAACAATAGGAGGGTTGGGAGAGAGAAAAGCGAAAAACCAACAAACAAATATGATACAAAAAATTAGAACTACAACAAAATTCAAGACAACATGATGGTTGTGAAATTTTCATACCGTACTACGCATATAATCGAATATACAAATGAGAGAGAAAATAAAAGTAGAGAGTAGTCGGTAATCTGGTAGTCGTTGAAACTTGAAAGAGAGAGAGAGCTTCTTTGTTGGAGGAGTTGAAGTAGACGTAGTTGAGAGCTGAATCAACACAATTCGATACGACTGGAAATTTTCTTTGTTGAAAACACTTGATAGAATTGAGATTGAATTGAGTAGTAGTAGTAGAGAGAGTAAGAGAGTAAGGTGGGGAAAATTTTAGATTGAATTAAGGGGGCATTTATAGGGGGAAAACAATAAAAAATAAATAATAAAAAAACAGCCAACCAACGGTTTGTCGACCATTCGACCCGTGGGTCGAACGTTTGACCCGTTCGAGTCAAAAGGTCCAAACCCACGGGTTGGTGGGCGAGTTTGACTTGGTCAATAGGTTGAACGGGCTGGGTCGAGCGGGTTTGGTTTTCTACTTTTTCGACCCAGGTCGACCCGGGTATAACCACGGGTTCGACCCGTACCCGAACCACATAGTAGCGGGCCGGGCTCATGTGGGCGAGTCACGGGTCAACTCGGCCCGGTTGCCATCTGTACTTCTATGATTAGTTTCAAGCCCTCTAGAACCAGTGCATCGTACATATTCACCTTCCATAGATTAAAGTTGATCTTACCGTCAAACTGCTCGATCTTCGTGATTTGATCTGTCATCTTCTCCAAGGAACTAGAACAACCCCACGAATATGATGCACTGATACCAATTGTTAGGAATTATTGTCTTTTAAATCTTGCTGAGTTATGCGACACGATTAATACAAACCACCAAGCAAATGAAGATCACACCAAACACACAAAGCACACAATTTTATCCAGGCCTAGGCAAGCCCTTATCCGGAGGAGAAAAACTGAGATAATATTCAACTAGAGAAGATATAAGAGTTACAACTCTCACCACGACCCACTCTCTAGCCGCACCAGAAAATATTAGTTGTTTACAATGTTAAAAATCCCAAACTCTCTTCAATGAAGTACACTCTCTTTGGGCACTCAATGGAGGCTAAATACAATAATATGTAGAGATCAAGCGAAACCCTAATTTGATATCTTGATACAATAGCCGTTCAATATTCCTAAAGTGCAATAAGAGTCATACGATCTAACTTAAAGAAGAAGTTGGGCTTCAAACGAATCCCACAAGACCCTCCCCTGAACACAAACAGTTGCGACGCGTCTGACTGGCCAAGTGTGCAGGTGACCGCAGAACTTAGTATACAAGACATACTGTAACCCCTGTTTCCCAAAATACGTATTTTCTATGTATTTTTCTGTTTTTAAAATATGTTGTAAATATTTTTTTTTCTTTCGTTTTCAAATCCATTGTTAAAATGTATTATTTATCTTCTGTTAAAATCAATTTTTAATTAATAATTTTATTTATAACTAGTTCCCAATGATTCTTTTTATAAAACAAATTATTATTATTATTATTATTATTATTATTATTATTACAGAATCCTATTGTATTTGCTAGTATTTGAGTATTAACTCGAAGTATACTATTTGATTTATTATTGTATTACTAATTGTTATACTTGATTTAATCAATTACTATTAATTTAAATCCTACATTGTATTGATTATTTTATCTATTCTTTTGGATCTTATTAATATCCATACCCATTTATTTAACCCATATCCAATTACCCAATATAAACCCAAACCCAATTGTAATAACCATCCCAACCCAAATACCCACCTAACTATCCATACCCGTTATAATACCCGAAACCATCTTTAAACCCTAATACCTATCTGTATATATACCCAACTATTCATTCCCTGTTCTCCTACTTCAACCCAACCGCCTCCTAACCCATACCTTCGTCACCCTCTTCCTCCATTCCTCTACCTCCCGTTCGTATCCCGCTCACCCTGTTCCCCACTTTGACAACCCGACAGCAACATCGTACCCCTGCCTCCTACAGTGTTGCAACAACCAGCCAGGCCGCGCCCTCACCTCGACCCCCTGTGCCCTCCCGGTGTCTCTCCCTCCTCCGGCAGCAGCATGATGAACACAATATTATTCACATTTAAGAGCAATAATCTTAATGCAATTAGACATTTGAAGGCTCTATATGTGGTATTTAACTCTTATTTTCTCTTTTCCATAGGAAACAGCCTAAAACAGAGAAACGAAGCAGATTCAGGATTTTAAGGATGATACACAGAAAACTGCAGATCATCGGTCGACTGGTTCCCCACAGCAGGCGATTGGACAGAGAAGTTGATTTTTCACAGCCGCTCGGTGCAGTCGACTTACTCCAACGCACAGTCGACTTGGATGATCAATTATGAAATCTTCAGAAGTCTCGACACAGTCGACTGGTTCGAAGACGAGTCGACTGGTAGGCGGCAGAGTTAAAAGATAAGATATTTGAAGATTCGTCCAAATCTAATCCAAATCAAAACAGAAAAGGAAGAATAGAAGAAAAGAGAAAGATATAAACGCAGATCAAAATAAGGAAAGAAATAAACAAAAGAAGAGGACTTCTCTGCAAAAAGTACAAACCTTAATTCTCTTCCCGTGTTCTATAAATATCAACCAGGAGGCTAAATTATCTCTCTCTCGAGGAGGCCGGATCCATCATCAAGAACCGATCGTCGACAGCAAGCATCAAGAAGGAGAACAAGACGACTACTGATTGGGCTCAATTTCAACATCATACAAATCAGTGTTCTTCTGTTCTGCCTTTGAATCTTATTTTCTATTGTAGTCATGAACTCTATTATATTAATCAATAAAGGTTGTATTATGTGCAACTAACTTTCATAGTTGGGTAGATTGAAACCGTAGTCATGTAATGCTTATATTTTTCTAAATTCTACTCTATTATTTATTGATTAAACCTGAGAGTATTGGTATAGATTTATAATGCATGAACTTGTTCAGATGTTCTAAGAGCAGTCGACTGATGTGACAGTAAGTCGACTGCCATACAGAACCTGAGTTTATCAAGTTTGTGTAGTATAGATCTGAAACTGTTAAATGAGCATATTGAGACGACCCGTATCTCGTGCTCATAACTTGTAACAAGGGAATCTCTAGGGGTTCTTGGTTTAATCAACTTGAAGGATCTAGATCTGATACCAATTTCTAGAACTTCAAGTGTTTGTTCGTTTCCATTGTTCTCATGTTTTCTTTGAGTGCAACTTAGTAGATACCATGCTAAATACTTAATGAAAGAAACGAATTAGAGTAGATACCATGCCTAATTATTGGCCTAGGGAAACATTAACTTTAAGGAGTAGATACCATGTCCTTAAAGGAACAAACATGAGTAATTGGAGTAGTATATAACTTAGCATTAATGACTATTGGTAGAGATCAAAACCCAACTACTTTAAAAGACATTTGTGACGCTATTTATTTATGTTTTTATCTTTCATTTCTTTTAGACTTTCAGAACGACACTTCAATATTCTTATTTGTTTTTATTGATTAGTAAGTTAGAATCTACAATCTCTATGGGATCGATCCTTGCTTGCCACTACGCTTCTATAAACGATTCGTATACTTGCGAGGTTTTAATTTGTGTCTAGTTTAGATCATCTAGATAGCACAACACAGCACCCACCACAGTGTCGCCCTGCAGCCGCATCGCACCAGTTTCCAGCGACGTTTCCCTGCCTCTCCTCGCGGTCAGCAGCGACAGCACCAGGTCGACAGCGACGTCTTGTCTCCCCGATGTGTCGTTCCCCTCGCCGCTTTCTGGCATCCATGCGCTGTCTCCGTCGACAGCCTCCGAGCCTTGGTGGTTGCTGTTTGTTTGGGTTGTGATCTCTTTGATCTTGGGCCGTCGAATCTACTTTGATCATCATCATCTTGGTCGTCACCATCGGGGTGATCTTGGTCGTTCGATCATCATCACCATCATCATCATCATCATCATCAAGATCTTGATCTCGACTGTCGGATCTCCTTTGATCATCACGATCATGATCTTGATCTTGATCTTCGATCTCAGCCGTCCGATCGACCGATCACACTTTATCTCGGCCCTTGATCATCTCGTTCGTCTTCTACTTGGTGAGTTAAACATTTGATCCACTTTTTGTTCTCATTCATCAAATTGTCAATCATGGCATATTTACTCTTTTGATACTCTTCTAATTCTTATATGTTTTATTTTTGATCTCGACCGTTGGATTCGCTTAATCTTCATCTTGATCTTGATCATTATCGAGATCCGTGCCGATCGTGCTCGTCGCCCAGGATTCATTCCCGTTATTCTTTCGTCGGATTCATCGTCACCCCAAGGCAAGTATTCTTCTTGTAAAAATTATTGTTCTAGTACAAGCGTTTAATTGAAAATACTGCAAATAGATCGTAGTTGTGACTCCTCCTTATCTCATCGTTTGTTGATCTTAAATTATTCCTCATCGATTCCATAATCTTAAGATTCACAACCTTTCGTTGATATATTTACAAAACTAGTTGGACCCTTTTTTTATCTCCTAATTACTTGAACATGAACCCCTTGACTTGTAGACGTGTGTTGTATTGTGTTGATCTTACATTCTTTTGAGTTGAGAAATACATGTGACTTTCTGATTTGATCCCCAATGCATACGTATTTGTATCACACACTAATCTAGACTCGTAATAGTCATTTATCATGCAACTTGTATATAAAAGAAATTCACACTTGCTGTTGTTCTTGTCTTTACTTGCTATTTCGACCCCGATAATACCAAAATCTGAACCTGAGTCCTGAATATGAAATGTATCCCTAAGTGTGTAGTTGCCAATAACATACAGAATGTTTGAATTCTGAGTTACGGTCTAGGATATATCGCAGTTTTACTGCTGCTATGTCGGTAGTCGCAGATTCACAAAAACTGCTGCACCTCTTTAGTTTACAATTATTTTAACTATGCTACCAGTAAGTAAATTACTTCAAATTTTTCATGCTGTTACTAGACACCCTAGAGAGCATTCCCTATTATTTTAACTATGCTACCAAAATATGCAATTTAACAATTGCAGGGATAGAAAAAAAAGAAAACAAGTACCCGTCAATTGCAAGTTACGAGCCGCTTGTAATGCAGCATACAAGTACATGGGAAAACTAACTAACAACATGGAATATGCATGATATCAAAATATAACAACTAGCATGATAAGGTGTACAAGTACAAGTAACATATATCAACTGTCAAGTGAACAAGTATCATGTAAACAAGCAACAAGTGTCAAGTATCATGTAAATATGTATCAAGTGTCATGTATCATGTAACCAAGTGTCAAGTCTCATGTATCATGTATTCAAGTATCAAGTAGGCATGTATCATGTTCAATTATCGTGTATTAAGTCTTGTAGTTATTACTATCTTGGTAGCACTTCATGCATCCCAGCTTTTACTACATAGTTGCTACAACAAACAGTTTCGCTTTAGATTTCATAGTGGACCATAGAGGGCAGTGTACTCAGGGATCAGGATAACAGAAAACAGGTTCATGAATCAAACAGGTACACGAATCGTCCGATTCATGTAGCAACAGGTTGATGAAGCAACAGGAACACGACCAACAGGTCCGTGCAGCAACAGGTAACAGGTACATGAACCAACAGGTCCAGGCAGCAACAGGTAACAGGTACATGAACCAATAGGTCCATGCAACAACAGGTTCATGTATCAACATGAATCAAAATGGGAAACATGGGCCCCCTTCTGAGTACACGTTTCTGAATTGTCCACTATTCGATCTTTCTCTTAAACCCCGGCTTGGTTATTTATTATTATTAATGTCAAACAAGCATTTAGGTGTGCAAAAAATATCAAGAATAACATGGCATGATCATGTAACAAGTTCAAGTCGCAAGGCAAATATGTACAGGTGCAAGATATCTCATAAAAGAATAAAATAGCCAAATCTCTAGTTCAGGACAGCAAGACCATACTGTAGTAAAACAGTGATTCCCAGTGTTACAAACATGCAAATCTGAATCCGCCGAAAATTCTAGAAAATAGACTCCCAACTGAATCTAGCGAATATAAATAAGTGACATAGTATTTCACAACAACATAACTCAAAACTGATTTGAATTCAGAAAATAGGTTCAGCCAGAAATCAGGAAAACGAATTCACAGTCAGTATAACAGCATCAAAAGTCATTAAAAAAAATCCAAAAAAAATCTGGGGTATTTCCCTATATGTCCAGTATCGAAATATAAAGGTTCATAATTTTCCAGTAATATTATCTTAGCCAAGTAAAATCAGAAATCATAAAAAAACGATAGTTTTGAAAATCTGGAATTCCCAACACTGCTGTACGAAAACTGTGTTATCTCGCCAACCATGAAACGAAATCCAAATCCGTGAAAGGGAGAAGAAAATAGACACAATAATCTAACTTTCATATTTCATAATTATTTTTCATACAAGAAAAGAAATTAGGGTGAAAATACAAATCATTACAGAACAGTGAGCAAAATCCAGCAAGTATGGTTTTTATAAACAAGCATGAAATGGCATATAAACTCATCATTAAAATCCACCAAAATTCTGGGTAATCCCTAATTAGGTATAGAAAAAATGACCAAAATTTTATATCAAAATAACATGTTTAGAACTAGTATCAAAATAATGTAATCATCAAAATCATCAAGAAACGAAATCTGGAAATGAAATACACCTCTGTAGTAAAACAGCCATATCTCTCACATAAAAAAACAAAATCGATCAAGGTTAAAGGGGTAGGAAAGAAGACGAATTTCTCTACAAATCTTGTTTTATACTGAAATTAAGATACTGACCTTAATATGTTCTAACTTACTGATCAAGACAGATCATCGACAAAACACAGAATTTCCTCAAAAACCAAAATCAACATAGATCCAACGAAACTTGACCCAAACACAACCAAACATGAAATCGAGTCTACCAAGCGTCCAAACATCATGAAATAGGGTAATTAACATATCCAAGGCAAGTATATTACATGGATCTCACAAATACCCAAATTCTCACAAAAATCCCACATACATGATCAAATCAAGAACAGGAAAATCTAAGTTATTTCATGTCAATTTTGTGTCATGGGTCAAATATGGTCAAATGGCACTATAGAGACAAACTCATCAATCATACATCACCCACGAGTTGTCTCTAGAACCCAACTACACTACAAGCGAAATTTATGACTTGTACCATACAAAGAAATTTGAGTATAAGTTACTTGCCTGAAAGATGACAGAAAATGATGAAAATCAAGAATAATGGGAACGGATTCCCAGGCACGAACACAAGCGAATGAATCATGAGTGGATCATGAACAAGATGCACAAGACGATCACGATCACAATCACGTACACAAAGCACGGGTCTCGATGATCAAGAGATCAAGAGATCCAACGGCTAGATCCAAGAGATCAAGATCAAGATCACCAAGGCGATCGGACGACCACCAATCAAAGGAGCACACAGATGATCACAAACAGAGGAGGCTTGATGATGAAGAGGATGGTCCAGATCAAGTCTTGATGATCATGATGATCATGATGAAGATCGACGACCTATATTCAAACCATCAAAACTCCACTTGACCAACGACAACTGGACGTCGATGTCCGATGTCGGAGAACAGACCAAGGCTACTGCGGCGCTGCAAGGGTGAATGTCGGCGGCCAGGGGGAGCAGCACAGCGCAAGGGTAGCTGCCGCTGGTGCTCCGGCTGTTACTGCGACTACGGGGAGGAGAAAGGAAGGAGGAGGGCGGTGACGGGGGAGACGAGGATGACGACTGGCACTGCGGGGATTCGATGGAGGGAGGCATTGCGGTCGAACAGGGAGCAGGGAACGGGCGCCGCCACAGGTGGCTGCAGGCAAGGAGCAGTGCAGCTGCTGTCAGCTATTGTTGTACGGGGTGGAGCCGCGACACTAGGGAGGACGAGCAGGAGGACGGAGGCCAGGGATGAGAGCGGGAGAGAGAGATAGGAGATGGTCGGGGGGGACAGAGAGGCAGAGCGGAGCGACTGAGGGGCTGAGGAGCACCGAGGTGCAGGTGCGTGGCACTGGTAGAGCTCGACGCAAGAGGAGCAGGGTAGGCTGGGGGAGTTGCGGTGATGCAGCAGGGGAACACGGGGGAGAGGCGGTGGAGGGAAAGAGATGACAGCAGCTACATGGGGAAGGTGAAATGGCCAAGCAGATGGGTTAATATATAGGTGGTTATTAGGGTTTTAAACGGGTCTGGGTAGGGTGATGTGGCTTTCGGGTTTGGGTAGGAATGGCTAACGGGTCTGGGGGTGTTATTAGGGTAATGGATAACGGGTTAGTTTAAGTGGGTAAGGGGTTATTGGGTTGAGGTATTATTATAATGGGTAATGGGTTTATAGGGTTATAATGGGTTAAACAGGGTATTTGGGTATTGGTTTAATGGGTTAAAGTAATGGATTTAAAAATCCATTAAGAAAATTATAGGGTTTTAGAATAAAATAACAAATAAAATATACAATTTAGGGTTTTATAGAAATATTAATAATAATAATAATAATAATAATAATAATAATAATAATAATAATAATAATAATAATAATAATAATAATAATAATAAAAACAATAACAATAACAACAATAGTATTAAAAAAAACAATAATAATATCAATAATAGAAATCAAGGTAACAATTTAAATAATAAGATTTGCTTGAAAATCATAGGAAATAGTTACAACTAAAATTATTGATCGAAAATAGATTTTAATAGAAGATCCAAAAATGCATCTTGACAAAAGAATTTGAAAACCGAAAAAAAATAATTTGCGAGAGTTTTAAATACAGAAAATACATAAAAATACGTTTTTAGGAAAACAGGGATTACACTAAATTTTCCATTATGCGTTATGTTATGCAAAAACATATCAATGTTAGAAATAATCTATAACACATTATACAAATAGCTTTAATAATATATATATATATATATATATATATATATATATAGAGAGAGAGAGAGAGAGAGAGAGAGAAATCTTATATATATATATATATACTAGATTTGCCCGTGGGCACGTGCCTACGGTACGTCTTCGAAACGATACAAAACACGAAAAGTCATGTAAACAGTAAAACAATAATTATGTAGCTCAAGTTTGAATAGTATGACAATAATTAGTTATTAAATAAAAGTCTATATTGAAAAATAATTATAAATGGGAGTATAAAACCTAACTTCTTAGAATTTTAAATGTGGAAAATAATGAAATTTAATTGTTGAAGAGATATTTGCTATTAAAAATTCTGAAATTTTACAAAACCGAAATCTTAAAATCAAAATTTTTAAGTAAATAAAGAAAGAATGGGAGAGAGGGAGAAAAAAAAGAGATAAATATGAAAAAGTAAAGAGAGAGAGAGATAGTAATAAAGTAATGAGTTTTTTAGGGGGAAAATTTTGATTGTAGGGTTTGAAATTTTGGAGGAAAAATATGTTTTGTGAGGTTTGATATGGCCTTTGATTTTGGGGGGATTGATTGTGAGCCACTTGATAGCTTTCTTTGTAATTTATTATTATTATTATTTATATATATATATATATATATATATATATATATATATATATATAGAAATCTTCGGTTGCACACTACTTTGGTGAGCACTCACAAAATAGAGCACCTATGACAAATCTGAACCGCTCATATTGTTCTATATACCTAAGATAGCCTAACAATAAAAAATCAATTAATTTGAAATTCATTTGTCCATGATTTACATCATCACAAAATTTTATGGCTGAACATTCTAACAGCATGATGGATGGGTAAATGAACTTCAAATTACTTGATTTTTTATTGTTAGGCTATCTTAGGCATATAGAACAATATGAGCGGTTCGGATTTTTCATAGGGTCTTTATTTCATGAGTGCTCACCAAAAGTAGTGTGCAACCGAAGGGGACTCTATATATATATATGTATATGTATATTTTAAATACCCTTTTGTTCTTTCTTGATTATTTTCTTTTTGATTAAATTTTTGTTCGTAAAATTTCTTTTCTTCTTGATTGAGTTTTTTTTCTTGTTGAACCTATTATCTTTTATTTAATTGTGGGTATTTTTATTTGAACCCTACTGATTTAGATCTATCTCTTAATTGAACCCTAGAACCACATTTCATTTGTTCTTAACCAAAATCCGCTATTATTGGATCCTAATTCACTAACCGAGTACCCTAATTGTACCCTATAAATACAACCCTAATGTAAACCCTAAAAATTACAAAATTCTGAAACCCTAACCAGTTTATTCTCTCTCCTCTCTCCTCCCGTTCTCTCACTCCCCTATTTAGATTCCCGCCCAAAATCCCAAACCCATTACTGTTCATCCTCCTTCCCCACCTCCTCCGGCCAACTCCGGCCACCCCCTCATCGTCAGCCCCTCCAGTCGTCGCCAGCTCACCCTCCAACCGCCCTACCTCTTCCGCTCTCGACATTAACAGGCAGTCAACACCCAAACCTGAATCCCTAACTCTGTTCCTCTTTCCGACCGACAGCAGTCGTGCCGCCTGTCCCCGTCGCGTCGCCTGCGACGCCGCCTACCCCGACCACTAGCGACGCCACCGAAGCCCCATTTACTATTTTTGCTGCTGTCTCTTTATTTGGGTTACTGTTATTGCTTGGGTTGCTGTGTGCACGTATATTCTTGTGTGTTCGTGGGTTCGTTGCTTCGGGATTCTTATCCCGTTATTCTTTGTATTCGTTTTCACCATCTATAATGCAACTCACTGTCCTCTTGAATTGTTAATTGTACCAAATCCAAGTTTTTTTGAAATTCTTGCAAGTAGATCTCTTTGTTATCGTTTTATCCTTTGTTCATCTCTTCGTTGGGTCTATAAAGGGTTTACACAAGCTAACCCCAATATTCTTAACATCGTGCCACTTTTGACTCCAAAGATTGAATCTTCATGCATTCATGTAGAATTGATAATAGGGTGACACACATAATCACAACACAATGAATTTATTGTAGAAATAATTGCTAGGTTGTATGTTGTTTGATTGATTGATGTTGGATGTTGTTAGAATTGATCTATGTGTGTGTTATAATTTCATTTATCATGTTTTGACACCCATCATGTTAGTTACACAATTTATCGACTAGTAGAATCGATACCCATCATATTTAATTAATTTATTTTCAAGAAAACTACACAAACCTGTATATGCTTGCTGACTTGTATATTGACTGTTGTTTTTGAACTAGTAAACGATCTTAAAGTGAATTACTTTCTAAATATGAATTAGCCTTATCTTTCTAGTTTCCAGAACATCTTGAATTTCTGAATTCCGAGTTTTGTAGCAAAAGTTATGCCCGTTTTACTACAGTTGTGTTTTTATTTCCAGAATTATACTTTTCAGATTTTCTTAGACTAAATATTCCTATATCGTATTATTGCATGAATTAATGTATGTAAGTTGTATTGCATGATCCTAGTGTCTCATTATCATCATTCTAATTGTCATATCTATGTTATCGTCCTATTGTTCTCCTATTGATACTATTGTCAATCTATTGTCTCATGATTGCATATTGTATTGTATTGTTGCATCGATAATAATGGTTAACAAGCCGGGGTTTAAGGATTGACCTAAGTAGTGGACAATACAGAGACTGTACTCAGAAGGGAGCTCTTGGTTTCCCTACAATTACTGAATGACTGAATGACTGAATGACTTAATAACTGGATAACTGTATAGTGTTCCATGGATACCGATACTGAATAACTGAATGACTGAATGACTGAATAACTGAATACTGAAGAGAATTGTTTATACCGTTTCCCGAGTACATGAACTATAGAGCCCACCACTTAAATCTAAATGAAATTCATTGTATGCATCGAACCAGTAGTATGGGATGCAGTAGTACATGTATTAGTTAGGATTAAAATGATAATAGACATAAGGATTGACACGACATCGACACTGCATATTGTTCCTCATTGTTCCTATGGATATCGAATTGATCATTGATTATTATTACCGAATATTGCATCATTGATTATAGCCATTGTATCGATTACCATGTTATATATTATTGATTATCGTGCCATATTATTGATTCCTATGGATCCATTGAATTTATTGTTATACCGTTATTCTATTGTTCCCTGCTTTCTCTACTTGCTGTCCATGACTTTCTCTAAGGACATTTTTTCTCCTATTTTTAGATGAAGTGTTTACAGGTGTTGATGGAGAATTGCCTGCTGGAATTGGAGAACAAAGATTCTGAAGATTTAATGCTTTTTAGTTGCTCATTGTTTTATTGAACTATTGTATTGAGAATTATTACTATTGTGTTGGGCTTATGTCCCGGATTTTATTTTGTTCCAGACGTTGAATTATTATTGTATTTGGATATTTTTATTGTTTCTTTCCAAGTACTACTGTTCATGAGATTATTATTATTGCCTGGCATTTGTTCTGTATTGATCATATTGTTGAGTTAATCAAATAAATAGCTTATGGGTGACGTTAGTCATTCACTGGGCCAATGTTACATGCCCGTATTTCTTATTTTTTGGAAGCGGGGCGTGACAACTAAGGTGAAGGTGGCTGACGACTGAGCGGGGGACAGCGGTCGACGGATGGAACAGGGGGCTCAGAGAGAAACATGGGAGGTTCGAAGCGCTGAAGTCAAGGGAGAGGATGGGACGACGACAATGGGGTGGCTGCGGTGGATGGTTCAGGAGCAGGAAATGGCAATAGGGTGCAGGGGCTGCGGTGGTTTTCTAGAGATAGGTGCAAGGCGGGGTGTTTTGCGGTGCTTGCGAAAGCAGGGGATGATCGGGATGGTGGTGTTGACGGGATGAAGGAGGTGAACGAGGATGAGCGAGGGCGGTGTTGGGGGCGATCGGAGGGCGGTCGGAGCAACGGAACTTGAGCGGCGATGGGTTTGGGTGCAAAACAGAGGATGGGATGAGCTGAGCGGTGGGAGGTTAGGGGAGTGTGAGATTATAATTAGGGTATTAATTAATTAGGGTTTAGGGGTTATTTATATAGGGGATTAGATGTTGGGTTTTGGGTTGCAGGTTAATGGGTATAGGGTATGGGTTTTGTAAGCCCTGTTTTCCCAAATACATATTTTCTGAATATTTCATGTATTTTAACTAATTATAAATTCACTTTGTTTGAAATTTTTTCGGATCTTTTATTAAAGCATTTTCTAATCGAAAACTATATTTTGTTCGAATAATGGCATCATTTAATTTATGTTCCTGATTGATCGGTTATTTGTATTTTTACTCAATTTAAATTTAAATGTATTATTGCTATTTGGGTTATTTTGATAACTGTATATTTTATTATATAATCTTATTATTATTATTATTGTTATTGTTATTTTATCCTTGAGATTTTCACTATTGTTATTATTGTTATTATTAGTAGTATTTTTGTAAGCCCGAATATGCTTATTTAATTGTATTTTATTGTTTGATTTGATGTACGTTTATATGTATATTTTAAAAAAACCCTACAATGCTTATTATTTTTCCCCTATTGAATTTTAAATATATTAATTGGTTTATAACCCAAACTCATTAACCATTATTCAACCCAAAACCCAATACCCAATTTCCTATGGGATTTTCTACCTAAATACCCAAAGAATCTATACTATAAATACCCTACCCTAAACCTAACCTAACTCTACCCTCTACTGTTAAACCCTAGTAGCTGCCAACCCCCCCCCCCCCCCCATATTAAACTGTTCATCTTCCCCCACACAACTCCAGCCGCCGCCTCCTACCCTTCCTCCATATCCCGATCCTTCCCTCCTCGCAGTCGTGCCTGCGCGAGAGCATCGCCCACAGCCAAGGCGACGCCACGATGCCCCCGATGCTCCTCCCTCGGCGAATCCTCCTTCCCCCAACTCTCTCCTGACCAGGATCCCTCGACATCGATAACAACACCTCGTCAACTTGCAGCGCGCCCCCATCTCCAGCAGCGACCGGCGCCACACCCCTCCCTGTCGCACCATCTGCAGCATCCCCGTGCGCCTCCAGCAGTCCACCCGTCGCCATCCCTTCCACCCCGGTGCACCTCCCTACCTCATCAGCAGTCGCCATGCACTCTCGTCCTCTTGTCGCAACTCACAGCGACGCCAGCAACCCCGACCCTACAGTGCCTCAATTTCCCCTGGCCGTCGCCGACGAGGGCGCTGCCCCCCTACCGTCCAATGCCGCCGCAGTCCCTCTCACTCTCTGTCGCTGAGAAGAAGGAAGGAGAAGAAGGTTGTATTGAATCCTGGCCAATGATGTGATCATCAGGATCATCACCATCCGATCGCATCTCAGCCGTCCGATCATCGTTCATCACGATTACGATCATCGTCTTCTTGATCCGTTGATCTCGGTCATTGATTGCATCACCACCACCATCATCATCAAGATCTTAATCTCAACTGTCGGGTCTCTTTTGATCATCGCGATCGTGATCATCATCTTGATCTTGATCTTGATATTCGATCTCAGCCGTCCGATCGACCGATCACACTTATCTCGGCCATTGATCGTCTCGTTCGTTTTCTACTTGGTGATTTAAACATTTGATCCACCTTTTGTTCTCATTCATCAATTGTCAATCAAGGTATAGTTACTCTTTTGGTACTCTTCTAATTCTTATATGTTTTATTTTTGATCTTGACCGTTGGATTCACTTGATCTTCATCTTGATCACCACCTTGATCAACGAGATCCGTGCCCGATCGTGATCATCGTGATCGTTTTCTCGTCACCCGGGATCCATTCCCGTCATTCTTTCGTCGGATTCATCGTCACCCTAAGGCAAGTATCTCTTATACGTTTCGTTTTCTAGTACAAGCTTCCCTTGAAAATACTGCAAGTAGATTGTAAATTGTGACTCCTCTTTGTTTATCGTTGATGATCTCATATTTTGCCTTATTTATTACATAATCTAAGAGTCACAACCCTTGGTTGATACACTTGCTCACAACTAGTAAGATTTTGATTTATTTCATACAAAAAGTGTTTTAGTTGGTTTATGTTTCTGTCTTACCTTGCTGTTTTGACCCCGATAAAACCTGAATCTTAACTTGAGTCCTGAATATGAAATATTTCCCTAAGTGTCTAGTTGCCAATAACATCCAAAATTTTCGAATTTCGAGTTATGGTCTAGGAGATATCGCAGTTTTACTGCTGCTGTGTCGGTAATCGCAGATTCATAAATACAGCTGTACCTCTTTAGTTTGCAATTATTTTAACTATTCTACCAGTAAGTAAATGACTTGAAATTTTACTTGTTGTTACTGGACACCCTAGATAATATTCCCTAATTTTCTCAGAATTAATTAATAATGTTTCAACCCTGTTTTATATGTATAAACTCAGTTTTACCAATTCTAGCTGAACACAAATGCTATATAGTTTGCTGTTTTGACACATGTTACTACAACTTTTATGTACCTTAATTATATGCGTTGGAATCAGGAAGGAGTCTAGTTTCTAGAAATTTTGACGGATACACATTTTCTATCTTGTAGCAACGGAAATTGTAGTTTTGGTGCAGCAACGTCATACTGTCCAGATTTGAGATTCTCGTCATTCTTAATACTTTGATTTGTTTTGACCCTCGAACATGTACCTACCTAGCCTAGACTTGTTCCATGTTCTTGATTATGTTTACTTGACTTGTTTCGCACACTTCCATGATTGCTTGATGATAATAATAAATAACAAGCGGGGGTTTAAGGGAAAGACCATAGTAGTGGACAATATAGGTAAGTGTACTCGGAAGGGGCCCTGTGTTTCTCAATACTTGGTTAATGAACTTGTTGTATCTTGATGAATTCATGGAGTCATTACTTGGCTCATGAACTTGTTTGATTCATGAACCCACTGTGTGTTTCTTGAACTTGTTAGTGGATTCATGAACTTATTTCGTGAACTTGTTAATTTATTTTCCGATTCACGAACCATGCTTGCTTGATACTTGATGCCTGAGTACACTGCTCTTTAAAATCCACCACTAGGCCTAAAAAAAATTACATTGACTGTAAGAACCATGTGATAAAAGGATGGCACATGAAGTGCTACCTAGATAGTAATAACTACAAAACTTGACACATGATAATTGAACATGATACATGCTTACTTGATACTTGATGACATGATACATGAGACATGATACTTGAGCATAATACTTGACACTTGTAACTTGATACTTGTACTTGACAACTTGACACATTAGACTTGTTACTTGTTACTCGACACTTGTATGTGATACTTATTACTTGATGCATGACACCATTACATGTTCACTAGCCACTTGTTCTACTACTAGTATTTGTTACCCAACCTTGTCGCTTGAGTTGTCTTTCTTGCTAGCTAGTTTCTTGAATCCCCACTACTTGTTGCATCCCTATTATATTCTTGATTCCAAATCTTGTTCCATATTTCTTGTACTTGTTTTACTATTTGCGGCCCTAACTTGCACTAAGGGCGTTTGTCTTGTTTTCTCTATTTTCTCCTTTTTATATTTTTATAAACAGACTTTGGAGACGTGTTGCCTGCTGGAATTGGTGAGCAGACATTCTAGGCTTCGCTTGGAGCAAGGACTTGTTTAGATATTTTGTTTTCTCGAGTTATTTATTTCTTGCTACTTAAAAAGCTTGTAACGGGCTTATGTTCCCGAATTTTTATCTTTTGATCCAGAGTTGAAAACTATTTGGGATATTATTATTTGGTTTCAATTGTTTTCTGTTGTTTAATAAATTATTCATGCATGCGTGGTTGTGTACATTCGTTATATTCTTGTTATGATGCTGAGTCGATCCTACAGCTCATGAATGATGAAAATCATTCGTTGGGCTTTGTCACACGCTCGTATTTCGTGTTTTTGGGAAGCGGGGTGTGACAAGGTTTTTAGTGGTATCAGAGTCAGGTTTAGCTAATGTGTTAGTTTGGCTAATACGTTAAACAGACTTAACTCAGTCAGGATTAACTCAATATTAAACAGGCTATGCAGTCACATGAACAATTTGATAATCAACTCGATCTGGACACTAGTCTTATCACATTCATTTTGAACCCTTCATATTCAATTCCTTGATTCCTTATTTCCTTCCGTCTCTTACAGTCGTCCTGATTTGTTGATTCCATATTGGGTATAAGTTTATTCTTTCCGTACCCATGTTCTCTTGATTCCGGTGCAAGCAATCTTTTATTTTCTGCTTGCCTCGTTGATTCATTTTTATTTCAACTCGTGTGTCATTCATTGCTTTCCATGCCTTGCATTCATCTTCATTTGTTGACTCATTTTGAGTATCATGCTAGTAATTCCTTCCCTTCCATATTCTCTTCAAATTCTGCTTTTGCCCCCTCGTTCCTCTTCCTTCATATTCAAATCTTTGATTTCTTATTTTCTTTCGTCCCTTGTAGTCGTCCTCCTTTGCTGACTCTTTATTGAGTACACAATTCATTCTTCTCCTGCCTATATTTTCTTTATAATTTTTTCCCGAATATTTTGTGATTTCGATTATTATTTGTTATATTTTGGATCTTCTATAAATTGTTTTCTAAAACGAAAATTTTGTTGTTTTGTCACGCCCCGCTTCCCAAAAAGAATACGGAATACGGATAAGTAACAAAAGCCCAGCGAATGATTTTCATCATCCATAAGCTGTTCAGGAAATCTTTACTTGAAAACCAACATGCATAATTGAAACAAGATACCAACATAAATTACTTGAAAACCAAATACACGTAACAGGCAGGCATGACACAGGTCCTCTTCTAATTATACGTTTCTATATTTTCCACTACTAGATCTTTCCCATAAATCCCGACTTGGTCATTTATTATTATAATCAGGCATGCAAGCATGTGTCGCAAAACAAGGTAGGGATAACAGAATATAAAAAACCATCAGGTCCAGGGTGCAAGTTAAACAAGTACAGGTACAAGATAACACATAACAGGGTAAAACAACTAGTTTTCTAATTCAGGACAGCAAAACAGTGTTGTACTAAAACAATGATTCACGCTATTACAAACATCCAAATCTAGATCCGTCGAAGGATCTCGAAAATAGACTTCCACACAAATCCAGCGAGTATAAATAAGTCATATAGTAATTCACAACATCATAGCTCAAAACAGATTTGAAAACAGAAAACATGTTTAGTCAGAAATCAGGAAAACAAATTCTCAGCCAGGAAAACTGCATCAAAACCTCTCAATTAAATTCAGGATAAATTTGGGGTATTCCCCTATATGTATAGAATCAAAATATAAGGTTTCATAATATTCCAGTAAAATTTGTTCAGTCATCAAAAATAAGAAAGCACCAAGAAAACATAGTTTGGCAAATCTGGAATTCCCAACACTGCTGTACGAAAATAAAGATATCTCGCAACTAGTGAAATGAAATTCAATTCCGCCAAAGGGATATGAAAATAAATAAATTATAAAAACTTTCACATTTCACAAATATTTTTCATACAGTAAAAGGAATCATAGTGAAAATAGGGTTCTTTACAGATCAACGAGCAAAATACAGCAAGTATAGATTTCATAAATGAGCCTGAAACAACACATAAAACTTATCAATAAAATTCACCAAAATTCTGGGTAATCCCTACCTTGATAAAGAAATACTGACCAAAGTTTTGGATCAAAATAATATAGTTAGCATAGTTCTTGAAAATGATTTGTCATCCAAATTATTGAACAGAATCTGGAAAAGATCGACACCTCTGTACTAAAACAGTCATAACCCAGTCATACGAAATCAAAATCAAGCAAGGTCAGAGGGGTTTGAAAATAGATGAAATTCTCTAAAACTCATATTTTATATCAAAATTAAGATACTGACGTTAAGACAGTCTAAAACAGCAAACAAAACAGATCAACGACAAAATACAGATTTTTCCCTTAAACACAAAATCAAGATAGATTCAAGAAAATTGATCCAAATACATCCAAACATGAAATAAAGTCTACCAAGTGCCTAAACATCATGAATTAGGGTTATTAACATGTTCACGCCAAGAATTTCACATGGGTCTCAACCAAAATAGGAATTCACACAAAAGTCTCACATACACGATCAAAAATCAAGAACGGGCGAATCCTAGGTTAATTCATGTCCATATGGTGTCATGATTCATCTATGGTCATATTTTCACTATAGAGACGAAACTTATCAAGGAAAACACAAACAAGAGTGGTCTCTAGACCCAACTACACTACAGGTAAACTTTTTGACTTGTATCAAACAAATGAATTGGAGTACAAGTTACTTGCCATAATTGGGGATGAAGAACAATGCCATCAAGAGTAGAAGCAAAACCCACGAACGAAAGTTCGCTAATCCACGAATCCAAGCAACAAGCATGAAATCTCCACACGAACGAAACTTCCAAAGCAGGGGCGATAAAAGTGGCTTGCGGCCACAAGAGAACACCACGAGAGGGTAGAGGGATTATATATAGTGCAAGGGGGTTGCTATGGTGGTGAGGTGAAGGATCGGATGGCCAAGGGAGATGGGGCTCGGGTTGGATGGGTGTCGGGATGGGGGATGTCGGAAGTGGTTGGTGGTCGGCATGGTGGTGTGAAGGCAGGCCGGGAGGGAATGAGGCCGGGCTGGTGGTGCTCGGCCTGGGTGTGCAGCCGCAAGGAGAGGGAAAGATGGGGCCGGGTTGTGTAGGAGTTAAGGAGAGAGGAATTAAGGTTAGGGTTTAGAGAGAGAGGGGAATATATAGGGTTGTAGGATGTGGGTTAATGGTTATTAGGAGTAGTAGGGTACCAATGGGTTTTCGGTATTGGGTCAAATAGAAATAGGAATGCAAATAGGATTGGAAAAATATAGGACAACCAAATCACCACCACTACCAACGCCCACAAACAAAATAATAAAAGAGATAAAATAAAAAAATATTATACAAAGACGAGACCAAATGAATGGAAAGATCAAAATACTGAAGAACAACAAAAGAGACCATCAATCAAACACCAGGAGCTCAAAAAGAAATAAAATGAATATATATTGAAAACAACTCCAATACACAGTTCAGAAAAAAATACAAGAGAGAAAAATACACTAAAACAAAAAATACAGTCAAAAATACACAAAATGAAAAATAGGGGTTACAATCCTACCCACCTAACAAGAAGAATTTCGTCATCGAAATTCAAAAAGAAGATACATAGGGTAACCCCAAAACAACCAAAAGAACAAAACAAAACTACTCAAACAAATGAGGAAATGTCTACTGAATCTCCTCCTCCAGCTCCCAAGTCGACTCACCAGGCAAGTGAGGATTCCAAGCAACATGAACCAACTTGATGACCTTGTTCTTAAGCACTTTCTCTCGCCGATCCATAATAGCAACTAGCAGAATCTCACAAGTCAAATCCGGCCGAACGGTCAACTCAGAATAGTCGATCACGTGGCTCTCATCTCGGATATATCTCCTGAGTTGTGAGACATGGAAAACGTCGTGCACTCCTGATAAAGCTGGCGGTAATGCAAGACAATAGGCCACCTGCCTACTCGCTCCAAAATCTCAAACGGTCCAATAAACATCTGGTTAAGCTTGCCCCCACCGCCGAACCGAATGACACCGTGCCACGGTGATACCTTAAGGAAAACATGGTCACCAACAACAATCTCCAAAGCTCTCCGATGGACATCGGCCTATCGCTTCTGCCGATCCTGAGCTGCCTGCAAATGCTTCTTGATCTGAACCACAACATCCACTGTCTTGGTGATCAACTCCGGACCCAACAACTTCCTCTCACCAATGTCATCCCAGCACACTGGCGATCTGCACTTCTGCCCATAGAGTGCCTCGAACGGAGCAGCTTTAATACTGGCTTGAAAGCTGTTATTGTATGAGAACTCTACGAGATGCAAATGGTCCTCCCAAGACCCACCAAACTGAAGCATACAGGACCTCAACATGTCCTCAAGAATCTGAATAGTCCGCTTTGACTGTCCATCAGTCTGGAGATGAAAAGTTGTACTGTACTTTAATTTGCTCCCCAAACTGTTCTGAAGACTCTCCCAAAACTGAGATCTGAATCTCGTATCCCTGTCGGATACAATACTGACTGGAACTCCATGAAGTCTAACAATCTCTTGCATATACCTCTCAGCTAGGCTCTCAGTAGACTGATCGACACGAAAAGGAATGAAGTGAGCACTCTTCGTCAAACGGTCGACAATCACCCAAATAGCATTATGACCCTTAGGACTCCTCGGCTAAGCGGTCACAAAATCCATAGTGATATGTTCCCACTTCTACTCTGGAATAGGAAGCAGTTGAAGAAGTCCAATAGTTCTCTGATGTTCTGCCTTAACCTACTGGCAGACCAAACACTGAGAAACAAACCGAGCAATAGCTCTCTTCATACCATGCCATCAGAAATGAAGCTTCAAATCCCAATACATCTTAGTACTGCCAGGAGGGATAGAATGCGAAGACTGATGAGCTTCTTTAACCAACCTCTGACGAACTTCACCCTTAAGGACACACAACCGGGAACCAAAACGAAGCGAACCATCTGCATGAATAACCATGTCCGTTCTGGACCCAGAGTCAACCTCAGCTCGAAAATCCAGCAACTGCGCATCACCAGCCTGTGCCTCTTTAATCTACTCTACAAGAGACGGCTGCAGCTGGAGCACCAAACAACTCCGACAAGAACTCGGCAACACAACATCCAAATCCAACCTCCGCATATGCTCAATGAGATCACTCTGCTGAGTAAGAAACATAACTGCTGGTCTCCTGCTCAAAGCATCAGACACCAAGTTTACTTTACCAGGATGGTATTGCAAACTGAAGTCATAATCGGCCATAAGTTCCAACCAACACCTTTGCCTCATGTTTAACTCCTTCTGAGTGAAGACATACTTGAGACTTTTGTGGTCTATAAAGATCTCCACTCGGTCCCCAAGTAAATAATGTCTCCACAGCTTCAAAGCATGAATCACTGCCGCTAACTACAAGTCATGAGTAGGATAGTTCTTCTCATGCAGCCTCAACTGCCTCGATGCATACGCAATGACTCGGCCCTTCTGTATCAAAACTGCTCCAAGACCCTTACCAGAAGCATCACAATGAACTAAAAATCTGCCTGAACCATCGGGAATAGTCAACACAAGCGCTGACGTCAATCTGTTCTTTAACTCAACAAAAGCCTCATTGCACTCATCAGACCAACAAAACTTCTGATCCTTTCCAGTCAACTTAGTCAACGGTCCTGCTATCTTCGAAAAGTCTTGAACAAACCTCCGATAATAGCCAGCCAAACCAAGAAAACTCCTGACCTCTGAAACTGACTTGGGAATAGGCCAATCCTTCACAGCCTCAATCTTGGTAGGATCCACAGAAACAACATTGCCAGAAATAATGTACCCCAAGAATGAAATTCTGTCGAGCCAAAACTTGCACTTGCTGAGTTTCCATAGAGCTGATTCTCCTTCAAAGTCTGCAGAACCACTCTAAGATGCTCAGCATGATCTTCCCGATTCCGAGAATACACCAAAATATCATCAATGAAGACCACCACAAATCTATCCAAGAACTGAAAGAAAACCCGGTTCATAAGACTCATGAATACAGCCGGCGCGTTCGTGACTCCAAACGGCATCACAAGATACTCATAGTGCCTGTATATAGTCCTGAAAGCGGTCTTCTATATATCTGCAGCCTTCACCTTAACTTGGTGATACCCAGAACGAAGATCCAACTTCGAAAAAACAGCAGCCCCACACAATTGATCAAACAAATCATCGATCCTGGGCAGCGGATACCGATTCTTCACAGTAACTCTGTTCAGTTCCTGATAATCCATGCACAGTCGATGACTACCATCCTTCTTATCAACAAAAAGGACCAGAGCACCCCAAGGCAAAATACTAGGTCTGACGAAACCCAAATCAAGCAACTACTGAATCTGTACTTTAAGCTCTGCTCGCTCAACTGGTGTCATCCTGTGGGGAATCTTCGATATCGGTGTTGTTTCAGGCCGAACATCAATACCGAATTCCACTTCCCTATCAGGGGGTAAGCTAGGCAACTCTTCCGGAAAAACATCCAAGAAATACCGAACTACTAGAGGCGCAGCCTCACTGCCTGAGTGCAATTCCATCGCACAATCTACCTGTTCAACGGCAGTCTTTGCTCGGCCAAGGAAAGACTCCCCGGCATGGAACTAAAATTCTGCTCGATCTGGAATTCTGAAAACAACTTTCTTGGCACAGCAATCAATAATGGCATGGGCTTCACCCAACCAATCCATACTGAGAATAATGTCGAATCCCGAATTCTCAATTATAATTAGGTTGGCTTTGAAATCTGCATTTCTAATAACAACGGAACATTACCTACACTCACGGGAACAAATGACAACTCCACCACCTATCACAATGTTCCAAGCCTCTGACATGTTGCTGCACTCTAACTGATGGCGAGCGACAAATCGAGAGGAGACAAAAGAATGGGTTACCCCAGAATCAAAAAGAACATGAGCAGGAAAAGAGCACACAAGCACAACACATAAGACAGAAAGCAAAAGAGACAAGGAAAAGAATGGTTGAACAGGGGTGAGGAAAAACAAAATGCAGAAGGCAACAGAAAGAAATAAAGCAAGGGAAATGAAGAAAAACAAGGAGAAACAACAAACAATAAAACAAAAGATACCTGCAACCACACCCTCAGCTGACTCAGCATCTGCAGTAGTCAGGTTGAAAGCCTGACCTCTCCTCGAAATAGCAGTGCTCTGACTGACAATCTGGCGTTGAGGAGGAAGCGGTGGCATAACTGGACCACGAGTTGGAACTGCCTGCTGAACAGGACCCCTGGCTAGAAGAGCAAGCTGCTACAACGGCTGTGGACAATCTCGCACTGCATGATCAGTAGAGCCATACCTAAAGTATCAGCGATTAGCGCGCCTACATTCCCTGCGATCATGCCCCGACAACCGACAGAAATCACAGAAACTACCCCTCTGGGAACCAGCAGAAGAGTAAGGAGCTGCTCTGACTAGATGGACGGAAACAGGCCTCCGAATAGGCCCACCAGAAGGCCTAGCAACAGCAGCTGGAACAGTCCGCTGAGAAGAAGACGAACCACCACGAGCCTGCTCCTGGGCTCGGGTTGCCTCAAGAGCCTCAGTGTAGGTACGTAAGCGAAGAGAGACAAGATGGCTCTTGTTATCCTGCTAAAGCCCATTTGTGAATCTACGAGCCCTATCCTTTTTGGTTTCCACAAGAACGGCAGCGAAGCGGCTAAGCCTAGTAAACTCAGCTACGTACTCATCCACTGACCTGGAACCCTGTTGCAATAAAGTCAATGTTACAACATTGCATTAACAATTATGTAGCAAATCCAAATGGAAAGATGACTTAACCTGTTTTAGGGCCAGAAATTGTTGTTCCATCTCAACTCGAGTACTACTGGGGAAGAACTTCTCGAAGAATCCCCGAGTGAAAGTAGCCCAAGCAATAGGCCTCTCAAGACGCTCAGAATCGGCCATTCACCAGATATGGGCCAGATCCACCAGCTCGATGGAAACCACGTCCACCCGATCAGCCTCAGCAACACGAGCTGCTAACAACAAGCGCTCAGTTCGGATCAACCACTGTTCAGCCTCTAAAGGCATCTCAGTGCCGGAAAAACGGTCGGGATGCAGCCTCATAAAATCTGTAACTGTCCCTGGACGAGGCAGAAGATTTGCCTGCACAGGAACAACAGAAGGCGGAACCCGGGTAGCTTCAAAAGCAGCCATCACAAGATCACTGTGGTGTTGCAGCTGATTAATCAGCCGCTCAAGCACAGTGGTGACAGCCTCAATCGGATCAACCTGCGACTGTGAAGTAGAACCTCTGCGAGCCATAGTCTGCACAAAACCAAAAACAATTAGCATCTAGAACCAGAGTTGGTATATATTTCATTTATGTATGCATGGTTGGTGAAATGTTGTGCAGAACCCAGTTCGAGCCAAGCTTGTCTAATATATTAGGCAACTAATACATTATCCAAACCTGGGCTCTGATACCACGAAAAACCCTATCACGCCCCTGCTTCCCAAAAAGAATATGGAATACAGATACGTAACAAAAGCCCAGCGAATGATTTTCATCATCCATAAGCTGTTCAGGAAATCTTTACAACATATCACAGGAATAATCAGAGTCCAAAGCAAAAGTATCAACCAACATGCATAATTGAAACAAGATACCAACAGAAATTACTCGAAAACCAAATACAATAATCTCAGGATCTGAACAAATTAAATATCCTGGGTCACATCGCCCAAATACAAGATAAATATCCAAGTAATCAAGTATATTTTATTCAAGTTCAAGCAACAAGCAATGATAATAATAAAGCAGAAATCCAGTACTAGTACATCATCTCGCCAATACCATCTGGCAGTCGTCCATTCTGATATACAATTAGTAAATTTGTAGGAGAAGGAAAGAGAAAACAAGTACCCGTCAATTGCAAGTTACGTGCCACTTATAATGTAGGATACAAGTACAGGAGTTAGAAAATTCTAAGTAACAGGTCTAGCATGGTATAAATGTGTCAACTTAAATATAATATCTAACATGAATCAGACAAACAGAAACAAGTAGAATGATATACTAACAGGTTCAGGTAACATGTCTCAAGTGTCAAGGAAACAGGTAAACAGGTAAACATGCATCAGGTATCAGGTAACAGGTAAACAGGTATATAGGTAATCCTGTAACAGGATGATCAGGTAACAGGAAATCAGATTATGTCATGTCAAGTCTTGTTATATTACTATCTAGGTAGCACTTCATGCATCCCAGCTTTTACTACATGGTTGCTATAACAAACAATTTCGCTTTAGATTTCTTAGTGGAGTCCATAGGGCAGTGTACTTAGGTACAAAAAATAGGAATAGGTAGAACCTAGTGGTTCTCTTCTGAGTATACCTTCCTAAGGGAAGCATGCAGTCAGGTACAGGAAACAGGCATAACCTAGTGGTTATCTTCCGAGTACATCTTCCTATAGGGAAACATGCATTCAGGTACAGGTAACAGGATCGTGAATCATGTAGTCATGAACACGTAACAGGCAGTCATGACACAGGTCCTCTTCTAATTATACGTTTCTATATTTTCCACTACTAGATCTTTCCCATAAATCCCGACTTGGTCATTTATTATTATAATCAGGCATGCAAGCATGTGTCGCAAAACAAGGTAGGGATAACAGAATATAAAAAACCATCAGGTCCAGGGTGCAAGTTAAACAAGTACAGGTACAAGATAACACATAACAGGGGAAAACAACTAGTTTTCTAATTCAGGACAGCAAAACAGTGTTGTACTAAAACAATGATTCACGCTACTACAAACATCCAAATCTAGATCCGTCAAAGGATCTCAAAATAGACTTCCACACGAATCCAGCGAGTATAAATAAGTCATATAGTAATTCACAACATCATAGCTCAAAACAGATTTGAAAACAGAAAACATGTTTAGTCAGAAATCAGAAAAACGAATTCTCAGTCAAGAAAACTGCATCAAAACCTCTCAATTAAATTCAGGATAAATCTGGGGTATTCCCCTATATGTCTAGAATCAAAATATAAGGTTTCACAATATTCCAGTAAAATTTGTTTAGTCACCAAAAATAAGAAAACACCAAGAAAACATAGTTTGGCAAATCTGTAATTCCCAACACTGTTGTACAAAAACTAAGATATCTCGCAACCAGTAAAAAGAAATCCAATTCCGCCAAAGGTATATGAAAATAGATAAATTATAATAACTTTCACATTTTACAAATATTTTTCATACAGTAAAAGGAATCATAGTGAAAATAGGGTTCTTTACAGATCAGCGAGCAAAATACAGCAAGTATAGATTTCATAAACGTGCCTGAAACAACATATAAAACTTATCAATAAAATTCACCAAAATTCTGGGTAATCCCTAACTTGATAAAGAGACACTGACCAAAGTTTTGGATCAAAATAATATAGGTAGCATAGTTCTTTAAAATGATTTGTCATCAAAATTATTGAAAAACAGAATCTGGAAAAGATCGACACCTCTGTACTAAAACAGTCATAACTTAGTCATACGAAATCAAAATCAAGCAAGTTTAGAGGGGTTTGAAAATAGACGAAATTCTCTAAAACTCATATTTTATATCGAAATTAAGATACTGACTTTAAGACAGTCCAAAACAGCAAACAAAACATATCAACGACAAAATACAGATTTTTCCCTTAAACACAAAATCAACATAGACTCAAGAAAATTGATCCAAACACATCCAAACATGAAATAGAGTCTACTAAGTGCCTAAACATCATGAATTAGGGTTATTAACATGTTCACGCCAAGAATTTCACATGGGTCTCAACCAAAATACGAATTCACACAAAAGTCTCACATACACGATCAAAAATCAAGAACGAATGAATCCTAGGTTAATTCATGTCCATATGGTGTCGTGAGTCATCTATGGTCATATTTTCACTATAGAGACGAAACCCATCAAGGAAAATACAAATAAGATTCGTCTCTAGACCCAACTACACTATAGGTGAACTTTTTGACTTGTATCAAACAAATGAATTGGAGTACAAGTTACTTGCCTTAATTGGGAATGAAGAACGATGCAATCAAGAGTAGAAGCAAAACCCACGAATAAAAATCCGCTAATCCATGAATCCAAGCAACAAGTGCGAAAATCTCCACACGAACGAAACTTCCAAAGCAAGGGGCGATCAAAGTGGCTTGCGGCCACAAGAGAACACCACGAGACGATAGAGGGATTATATATAGTGCAAGAGGGTTGCTATGGTGGTGAGGTGAAGGATCGGATGGCCAAAGGAGATGGGGCTCGGGTTGGATGGGTTTCGGGATGGGGGATGCCGGAGGTGGGTGGTGGTCGGCCTGGTGGTGTGAAGGCAGGCTGGACTGGTGGTGCTCGGCCTGGGTGTGCAGCCGCAAGGAGAGGGAGAGAGGTGGCCGGGTTGTGTAGGAGTTAGGGAGAGAGGAACTAGGGTTAGGGTTTAGAGAGAGAGGGGAATATATAGGGTTGTAGGATGTGGGTTAATGGGTGTTAGGAGTAGTAGGGTACCAATCGGTTTTGGGTATTGAGTCAAATAGAAATAGGAATGCAAATAGGATTGGAAAAATATAGGACAACCAAATCACCACCACTACCAACGCCCACAAACAAAATAATAAAAGAGATAAAATAAAAAGATATAATACAAAGACGAGACCAAATGAATGGAAAGATCAAAATAATGATGAACAGGACAAAAGAGACCATCAATCAAACACCAGGAGCTCAAAAAGAAATAAAATGAATATATATTGAAAACAACTCCAATATACGGTTCAAAAAAAAATACAAGAGAGAAAAATGCACTAAAACGAAAAATACAGTCAAAAATACACAAAATGAAAAATAGGGGTTATATGTTTCGAATAACTGTGTCTTTTAATATCAGAAATTTCAAAAAGTAACTTCGTACTTAAATTGAGCAATCAATATCTAAGTACGTGCGGGAGATGGCATCATCTCGTTTATCGTTTTGTTTCAACTAGATGTCGAGATGGAAAACATGCAACTAGACGTCAATGGAGGCAAAATGCAACTGGATATCGGGGTGGCAAATGTGCAATCGAATATCTAGATGGCAACCTGCAACCTGATGTCGTGGAGGCAAACCTGTAACTTGATGTCGAGAAGGCAAGGTTACAGATGAATATAAATGAGGCGAACCCACATCAAAGTATTTCTACTATTATTATTATTGTTTTCCTTATTACTATTAGTATTATTATTATTATTGTTATAACTATTACTATTATTATTATTGTATTTTTTTTTATTGTTGTTAATATTGAATTACTTTCACAAAAATGATGAACCCCAAATTATATTCTGTCTTGCATTATTATCCTTACCGGTATTGCTAATATTTTTATTATTATTATTATTATTTCTACCAGTATGATTATGATGATTATTACTGTTATTAAAAATTTTATTATTTTTGTTATTATTATTTTATTATTAATATGTGTTGGTTTTTGTATTATTAATATTATTTTTGTTAACACCCATTAGTTTTCACCTAATTATTTAAATTAAAGCCCTCATCTAAAGCCCAATTCTATTTTCCTTTGATTGAAGTATTTATTAATATCTCACTCGAGCCCAACCCAAATTCTCCTACCTATATTCTCTTTGACTTTGGTGCCTCATTCTTTTCTTCCTGCTCGGATGGTCGCTTGGTGTCACGTGGTCTACAACGACATGTCTGGAACTTGGAACGCCACCATCAGAGTGTCACAACGGAAGCGTGGTGGGACCATAACCCACAGGTCCCAGGATTCTCCTAATGTTTCTCCTTCCCTGCATTGTTTGTTTCCCTCTATCCCTTGCGTTCATCCTCACCCATTGACTCATTCGCTTGGTCTAACTCTTTTTTTTCCATCTTTCTTTGACTCCAAATCTATCTATTTCTTTATCTCTTTGCTTGCTATCCTGCAAGTCTTGTGTTGTTTCTTCTTCATTTTAGATACTGGTTTATTCTTTCGTGCATTCTATTCGACCTCATTGTTATCCACTTCCTTCTTTTTCTGGTGCTGCCACTGTTGTCCTTTCCCTTTAACTCTCTGTTTTATCACCCCAGCTTGTTTTGCTTTGTCCTATGTACCGCCTGAGCAAATTTCGAGGACAAAATTTTGTTGTAAGGTGGGTAGGATTTGTAAGCCCTGTTTTCCCAAATACATATTTCCTGAATATTTCATGTATTTTGACTAATTATAAATTCACTCTGTTTGAAATTTTTGCGGATCTTTTATTAAAGCATTTTCTAATCGAAAACTATATTTTGTTCGAATAATGGCATCATTTAATTTATGTTCCTAATTGATCTGTTATTTTTATTTTTACTCAATTTAAATTTAAATGTATTATTGCTATTTGGGTTATTTTGATAACTGTATATTTTATTATATAATCTTATTATTATTATTATTATCATTATTGTTATTTTATCCTTGAGATTTTCACTAATTTTATTATTTTTATTATTAGTAGTATTTTTGTATGCCCGAATATGCTTATTTAATTGTATTTTATAGTTTGATTTGATGTAAGTTTATATGTATATTTTAAAAAACCCTATAATGATTATTATTTTTCTCCTACTGAATTTTAAATATATTAATTGGTTTATAACCCAAACCCATCAACCATTATTCAACCCAAAACCCAATACCCAACTTCCTATTGGATTTTCTACCCAAATACCCTATACTATAAATACCCTACCTTAAACCTATCCTAACCCTACCCTCTACTGTTAAACCCTAGTAGCCCCCCCCCCTCCAATATTCAGCTGTTCATCTTCCCCCACACAACTCCAGCCGCCTCCTCCTGCCCTTCCTCCATCTCTCGATCCTTCCCTCCTCGCTGTCGCGCCTGCACGACAGCATCGCCCACAGCCAAGGCGACGCCACAACTCCCCCGATGCTCCTCCCTCGGCGAATCCTCCTTCCCCCCTCTCTCTCCCGATCGGATCCCTCGACGTCGACAACAACACCTCGTCAACTTGCAGCGAACCCTCATCGCCAGCGGCGACCAGCGCCACACCCCTCCCTGTCGTGCCATCTGCAGTGACGGCCTGCAGCATCCTTGTGCACCTCTAATAGTCCACCCGTCGCCATCCCTTCCATCCTAGTGCACCTCCCTACCTCATCGGTAGTCGCCCTGCACTCCCGTCCTCTTTTCGCAACTCACAACGACGTCAGCAAGCCCGACCTTACAATGCCTCGCTTTCCCCTGGCCGTCGCCACCGTGGGTGCCACCCCCTGCCATCCACCGCTGCCGCAGGCCCTCTCCCTCTCTCTCGCTGAGAAGAAGGAAGGAGAAGAAGGTTGTATTGAATACTGGCCGTTGATTTGATCATCAGGATCATCACCATTCGATCGCATCTCAGCCGTCTGATCGTCATTCATCATTATCACGATCATCGGCTTCTTGATCTGTTGATCTCGGCAGTTGATCGCATCTCCATCATCATCATCATCATCAAGATCTTAATCTCGACCGTCGGATCTCTTTTGATCATCATCGTGATCGTGATCATCATCTTGATCTTGATCTTGATCTTGATATTCGATCTCAGCCGTCCGATCGACAGATCACACCTATCTCGGCCATTGATGGTCTCCTTCGTCTTCTACTTGGTGAGTTAAACATTTGATCCACCTTTTGTTCTCATTCATCAATTGTCAATCATGGTATAGTTACTCTTTTGGTACTCTTTTAATTCTTATATGTTTTATTTTTGATCTCGACCGTTGGATTCGCTTGATCTTCATCTTGATCACCACCTTGATCAATGACATCTGTGCCCGATCGTGATCATCGTGAGCATTTGCTCATCGCCCGGGATCTATTCCCGTCATTCTTTCGTCGGATTCATCGTCACCCTAAGGCAAGTATCTCTTGTACGTTTGGTTTTCTAGTACAAGCTTCCCTTAAAAATACTGCAAGTAGATTGTAAATTGTGACTCCTCTTTGTTTATCATTGATGATATCATGTTTTGCCTTATCTATTACATGATCTAATAGTCACAACCCTTCGTTGATACACTTGTTCACAACTAGTAAGATTTCGATTCATTATATACAAAAAGTGTTTTAGTTGGTTTCTGTTTCTGTCTTGCCTTGCTGTTTCGAACCCGATAAAACCAGAATCTTAACTTGAGTCCTGAATATGAAATATATCCCTAAGTGTCTATTTGTCAATAACATCCAGAATGTTCGAATTTCAAGTTACGGTCGAGGAGATATTGCAGTTTTACTGCTGCTGTGTCGGTAATCGCAGATTCATAAAAACAGCTGTACCTCTTTAGTTTGCAATTATTTTAACTATGCTACCATTAAGTAAAAGACTTGAAAATTTTACATTCCGTTACTGGACACCCTAGAGAACATTTCCTAATTTTTTTAAAATTAATTAATAATGTTTCAACCCTGTTTCATATGTATAAACTCAATTTTACCAATTCTGGCTGAACGCAAATGCTGTATAGTTTGCTGTTTTGACACATGTTACCACAACTTTTATGTACCTTAATTATATGCATTGGAACCGAGCAGGAGTCTAGTTTCTAGACTTTCTGACGGATCCACATTTGCTATCTTTTAGAAACGGAAATCGCAGTTTTGGTGCAGCAACGTCATGCTGTTCAGATTTGAGATTCTCGTCATTCTTAATACTTTGATTTGTTTTGACCCTCGAACATGTACCCTACCTAGCGTAGACTTGTTCCATGTTCTTGATTATGTTTACTTGAATTGTTTCGCACACTTTCATGCTTGCTTGATGATAATAATAAATAACAAGCCGGGGTTTAAGAGAAAGGCCATAGTAGTGGACAATATAGGTAAGTGTACTCGGAAGGGGGCCCGTGTTTTCCAATAATTGGTTCATGAACTTGTTGTATCTTGATAGATTCATTGAGCCATTACTTGGCTCATGAACTTGTTTGATTCATGAACCCACTGTGTGGTTCTTGAACTTGTTAGTGGATTCACGAACTTGTTTCGTGAACTTGTTAGTGGATTCACGAACTTATTTCGTGAACTTGTTATATTATTTTCCGATTCATGAACCATGCTTGCTTGATACTTGATGCCTGAGTACACCGCCCTTTAAAATTCACCACTAGGCCTAAACGAAATTGTATTGACTCTAACAACCATGTGATAAAAGGATGGTACATGAAGTGCTACCTAGATAGTAATAACTACAAAACTTGACACATGATAATTGAACATGATACGTGTTTACTTGATACCTGATGACATGATACACGAGACTTGATACTTGAGCATAATACTTGACACTTGTTACTTGATACTTGTACTTGATAACTTGATATATTAGACTTGTTACTTGTTACTCGACACTTGTACGTGATACTTATTACTTGATGCATGACACCATTACATTTTCACTAGCCACTTGTTCTACTATTAGTATTTGTTACCCAACCTTGTCACTTGGGTTGTTTTTTTTTTGCTAGCTAGTTTCATGAATCCCCACTACTTGTTGCATCCCTATTACATTCTTGATTCCAAATCTTGTTCCATATTTCTTGTACTTGTTTTACTATTTGCGGCCTTAACTTGCACTAAGGGCGTTTGTCTTGTTTTCTCTATTTTCTCCTTTTTTATATTTTTATAAACAGACTTTGGAGACGTGTTGCCTGCTGGAATTGGTGAGCAGACATTCTAGGCTTTGCTTGGAGCAAGGACTTGTTTAGATATTTGGTTTTCTTGAGTTATTTATTTCTTGCTACTTAAAAACTTGTAACGGGCTTATGTTCCCGAGTTTTTATCTTTTGATCTAGAGCTGAAAACTATTTGGGATATTATTATTTAGTTTCAACTGTTTTCTGTTGTTTAATAAATTATTCATGCATGCGTGATTGTGTACATTCGTTATATTCTTGTTATGATATTGAGTCGATCCTATAACTCATGAATGATGAAAATCATTCGTTGGGCTTTGTCACCCGATCGTATTCCGTGTTTTTGGGAAGCGGGGCGTAACAGGTTTAGAATCCAAAAGGAGAAAAATTAATAGAAATCAGTGAGATATGAATATAATGGATCAATATAAATCCAAAACACAAAAGTATAAAATTAGTAGTGAGCCAAAAATTCAGGGTTCAAGCCAAAAAGAGTACAAAATGATCAAAATGGAATAAATGAGCCCAAAAAAGGCAAGATTTATTATTTAAAAGAGATTCGAATACAATAATCAAGAAATGAGAAAATTACAATAAAAATCCAAAAACCGAAAAATAGGGGTTACATTATGTTTGAAAACTTATGGAAAAGTGGTGTTTCCATATATGAATAAACGAAAAAATATTTTGACGATTGAACCAAGTGGTGGTTCATATTGAAATTTAGGGTAATTGTGAGAACCCTAGAAAGATTGTTGAGGATTTTGTGTTGTGAGCATTAGAGGTTGAGCAGGACCAAGGATTAACGGCAGTGAATTATTTTGATTGTATGAATTAGCTAGGGAGGGCTAGTATTCCTATTTTTATGGATTTATGTCCGGTAGGGTGGAGCTAGCTCTAGGTGTCTCAGGCTACCCCTATTTCAAACATAAGGATAGGCACCAGTTGGAGATGTGATGAAACAAGAGCAAATGCAATTATAAGGGCCTCAAGATGATCTGCAATGTGAGTGAAATAGTCTCCAGAATTACCTGCAATATGAAATTGATCTCCAGAATTATCTGGATCGAGGCAACGCTCATGGGATGTTTGTGTGTGGTGAGGCGCCATGGCTTGCGGTGTGGGATATTCTTGAAGATTTCAGGTGTGAGTGAAATAGTCTCCGGAATTATATGTGGATAGAGATTGACCTCCGGAATTATCGGGGCCTAGGCTAGGTACCCGCAGAATGTTTAAATCTTGCATTAGTCACAGGTGTAGGTTTGCATGGCGATGGATCGAAATTTGTAATGTGGTGAATGTTAAGGGCTTTCCCTTGGACCTATGTAGTTGGGATGCATAGACTCCAAACAAGCATGTATTAGTAAACATTGTAGGCATTTGTGTTTTCTTGAACATTTTTTATGCATTTCCTTCTGTTTTCATGACACACAATTGTTCTTTCAGTTTCTGCATTTATTTTTGATTTGGGATTCTTTTGCTATTGAATTATGTTGTGCAAAAAGCTTGTGGTTGCGAGATATTGGAGAGTCGCTGCTTTTATTAGTATTGTGTCAGTTGCATTCAACTGACGCCGCGCCCACTTTTTTGTCAGTTTTGCAAGATTTGCGAGTAAGTGTCTCGAGCAAGGTTAAAGCTTGGACCTTGAGATGACTAAAGTTTGAATGTTGAGCTGTGTTGTAATAAATGTGTTAAATTTTTCACTGTGCATTGTAATAAAGAACTGTTGTAAAGAAAAGTTGTATTTTTTCCTATGTTTCATACTGTGTTTGGATTACATTGAAGTAAAGATCTGGAGTTGTGTCTCTTATTTCCTATTATGAAATCTGGGGCGCTACAGATTAACTAAAGAAGCTCTACACGGGTAAGACTCTAATAAGTTTTTTCTCAAAAGATCAACTATATAATCTTCGCATGGAGGATGGAGATGATATTATGGAGCATTAATGTGTTTAACCATTGTGTAAATGATTTATTGTGAGTGGTTTTCATGTACGAGGATGAGGGCAAAGCTTTGCTTTTGCTAAGGTCGTTCTGTCATCCTTCAAGCATTTTTGGACCATACTATATTTGGCAAGGAGGCTCTTCATTTCGCGGAAGTTGTCCAAGACATCATTTCTCATATCAAGATGAAAAAGAGCTCGGTGAGGAAATGAAGAATGAAGGACTACTCACTAAGGGGTTGAATGATCATCATCTAGGTCGCTCCAAGTAGGCAAACAACAAGTCTGAAAATGGCGGGAAGTCAAGATCAAAATTCAGGAGCCGTAAAGTTGTGGAATGTTATTATTGCCACAGGAAGAGTCACTACAAGGAATTTTGCAGGAAGTTCAATACTGGTTAGAAGGAAGGAAAGAAGCCTGAAAATAGCCGTACGATCGGATTTACCACAGAGAACAATGTCAAACTTCTTTCGGTTTCTCCAGGAAAAATTTCAGACTTGTGGATTCTTGACTCAGGTTACACTTTCCACATATGTGTAAATAGGGATTGGTTCGACACATATGAGAAGAAGAATGGAGGTGAAGTATTCATGGGGAACAATGCCACGTGCAAGGTTGTTGGCACTGGCACGGTGAAAGTAAAGATGAACGACAGCATCATTCGTACTTTCAGCAGCGTGCGACATTTCCCTGACATAAAGAAAAATATGATTTCTTTGGGCACTCTTGATGCAAATGGCTACATCTACTTTTCAAGTGGAGGCAAGATCATGATTTGCAAGGGTTCCTTGGTGATTATGCGAGGGGAGAAGCTTCCGAACAATTTGTACATGCTCATAGGAGATACTATTTCGGGTGGAGCTGCTATATCCACACCAGAGAACTCGAATAATAACTCAGCTCATCTTTGGCATATTCATCTGGGCCATATGAGTGAGTGGGCTATGAAGGAGATGTACAACAAGCAGAGTTTCTGCAGGTATTGCATACTTGGGAAGAAAATCAATGTCTCTTTCAAAGTCACATGAAAGGAGAACCGAACGAAGGGCATTCATTTGCTCGAATTTTTGGGGCTCGGCAATAACAAAATATCATGGTGGCGGCCACTATTTTTTCAACTTCATGGATGATTATTCAAGGAAAATTTGGGTCTACTTCATGCGGGAAAAATCTGAAGTCTGTGCAAAGCTCAAAGAATGGAATGTTGAAGTTGAGAACCAAATAGGGCAAAAGATCAAATACTGGCACAGTGACAATGGAGATGAATATCGTGGAAGGTTCATGGAGTTTTGTAGGAAAGAAGGCATTACCCGAAATTTCACTATGAAGAAAACTCAGCAACAAAATGGCGCAGCTGGGAGGATGAACCGTACTCTCATGGAGAGGGAAAGATGCATGAGACTTCATGTAGGTTTGATTGTATCTTGTTGGGCAGAATCAGTTAACCATGCTGCATATTTGGTTAATCGATCACCATCAAAGTTGTTGAATTTCAGGAGCTCTGCGAAAGTTTGGTCAAGCAAAGATATTGATTATTCTACCTTGAAGGTTTTCGGATGCAAGGCATATGCTCATATTCCTAGTGATGAATGGAACAGGTTGAAGCCAATGTCACTTGAGTGCAAATTTCTCAGTTTCGAGAATGGAGTGAAGGGCTACAAGCTATGGGATCCAACAAACAAAAAGAAGGTACTTAGTAGAGATGTTTTGTTTGATGAAAGGCTTGAAACAAAAGCAGATAACAAAGATATGGTTCCTAAAAAAAACTATACTAAAATTATGTTCTCAAAAGGAGGTTCTATCCAAGAGAGCCAAGCTGAAGTGGAGCAACAACAGCAATCCGAGGAGGTTCATATAGAACCTACAAACATCGCTCAGTCAAGGCCAAGAAGAATCACCAAACCTCCTCAACAGTTTGGATGGGAAGATGAAGCATGCTACGCTCTCTTAGTTAGTGGAGACAATCCACCAACTTTCCAAGAAGCAGTAAAAAGCAATGAGCATCAAGAATGGATGGGTTCTATGTCGGAGGAAATGGAATCACTCCAAAAGAACTCCATTTGGGAGTTAGTTCCGAAACCCAAAGATCGAAAGTGTTAGGTTTGAAATGCAACCGCAGATTAAATACACAGCGGAAAAATTACAAAAATATCGAAACCTAACAATGGATCCATGTGAAAACCCTAAATCGTGTTTAGGAGTTATGCCTTAAAGGTGGATCTGCTGTCTCCACAATATGCCAATCACTGCACTGCAATATTGCGGTGCCTCTACGGTATCCACATGAATGGAATGAAAAATGACTTTCCCTCAGACCGCGGTGCTAGCTGCGGGATGGGGATGTTCCTTCTTATGTCTCTCTCTCTCTCTTCTCTCTCTCTCTATCTTTCTGTGACGGCTAGGGCTTTCTTTTCATGTGTATCTTTTTCATAGATACATATCATATATATATGTGCAGAAAACCAATCTTAAGAGAGTAATGAGGTTGTTGGGCTCACAATCTGACATGGGTCAGATTCGTGTGTGGTCCTTTGAACTTTAGTTGGCACATTTAATCTAATTAAATATCCAACCAATGTTAGGATTCCAAGCCTTACTTGGATACCTAATTAAGTTTATCTTATGAATTTAAATCTCAATTTTGATCCATTCTAAGTGTGTGACCGTGTAAGTTCTCATTACGTTGACAGTAATACTAAAATCATATTCGAGTATTACAAACAATGAGCGGTATCTAGCAATACATCACTGCTACTCAAGTAACGAGAATGTCAGTGATTTGACATAACCTACCAGTGACCAATGTTACCATATAGTCTAGTCCTTTTGTCCAGATTTCTTAATTGGCCAGAAGGCATAGAGCGTGTCACCCTTGTATAGTTCAATCTTTGCTTTCTTGATCTGAGTAGGCTTACTAAAACAAATGAGATCAATATCTCATATTGACTCATTTGAGTATGGCCATGCATTTTGCAGTCTTACTCAATCAAGGAGCTCATATATATTGTTCTTGTTATGTAAGAGGGACAAATCCTATCTAAGTCACTCACATCCCTCCATATGATTTGTAGTATATCCAATAGTCAACTTTGTAATCATCTTATTATAGGAAACATTTGATGGCATTAAAATGTATTTCTCATGTAGGGAACCGTAGAGACTTCAAGTCTAAGGACTGCGTACACCATGGTCACTGTGAGAACCACTTATGACACTCACATAATGATCCATGCAGCGTTCTCATGGTGAGTCAGTCCAGTACATTATTAATCTAATATGTACCCATGTGAAGACTTGATATCTCATATCCATGGCCTGTGAGAAGGGTCATCAGTCTACGCACACACTAGTCTCTATGTATTATCGTTGTCCTAATTTACAATAATACTTGACTAGGGACATTTAAGAATTGTGTTCTGATTTCAGCCAATAGGATCTCACAATTAAGTCATGCACTTGATATCACATGACATTGAACATACTATTCTAAGAACTTTATTATGTTCATTTAATACACAATAAATAAAATGTTTAAATATAAAATAAATGTCATGATACAATGTAAACTAGTAATGTCAATACACAACTAGCCTCTAGGGCATACACCAACAGAAAGGTCATTGGTTGCAAGTGGGTTTTTCAAAAGAAAGAAAACATAAATAAGAATAAGACTCCTACCTGTAAGGCAAGGTTAGTTGCGAATGGATGCTCACAAAAGGAAGGAGTTGATTATGATGAAGTTTTCTCTCTGGTGGTCAAACATACATCTATTCAAATGTTGTTATCTCTTGTGGCACAGCATGACATGGAGCTGGAACAACTTGATGTGAAGACGGCTTTCCTTCACGGGGATTTGGAGGAAACTATTTATATGGCTCAACCAGAAGAATTCGTGGACGCAAGAAAGGAAGAGCTTGTGTGCATATTAAAGAAGTCTTTGTACGAGCTCATGCAATCCCCAGGGCAATAATAGAAATGCTTCGACTCCTTTCTGCAGAAAATTGGCTAGAAGAGAGGTGACTATGATTGTTTTTTTTACTCACATACATTTGATGATGGACACATGAATCTCTTGATGTTATATGCAGATGACATATTGATTACAAGTCGGGATATGTCAAGAATAAATCAATTCAAAATGTAACACCCTAGATTTTTAAATAATGTTTTTGTGATTAATAAATAATTAAAATGATTTTTGGTGATTTAATAAATATTTTCTGAAATTTATCTTTTTACACGTGCAAAACACGTGCAAATATTTTCTTGGAAAGTTCAAAGTCAGAAATTATTTGGGGAAACTTATTATTTATAATTAGGTATTATTTATGAATTTTCTGGATTTTTCTGATATTTATTTGACCTATTTGCAAATATTAAAAAAAGTGGGACTTTTGTGCAAAATTACCACTTGGAGTAAAAACTCCAGATTTTTGGATTTTTGGGCTGAGCATGATGGCTAGCCAACTCAGAGGTAAAAAGTTTACCTTTTTTAATAGATTTGGTTTATTTCTCAAATTTCTTAAAGAATGGTCTTTTTGCATAATTGCCACTTAGAGGCAAAATTACAAATTTCGTTTATCTGGATTTACAAACAGTGCCGGCCAAGATTTGACAGTTATTTTGATTTTAAATCTAAATTGAATTGGTTAATCTAATTTCCTAGTATAAAGATTAATATATGTAAAGATATATTCAAAAGGGTTATTTTACAAAATCTACTCAAAACCATAATAACTAATTTCCGGCCTAATATAAAGAGAGTGATGTCGTCTCTTTGCTGCACTACAAAAAGTGTTTTCTTTATTATTGGTTTCTTGAAGTTTCGAAGCGAGGATCTTGGTTTTATTGCGAAAGGAATGACTTTTCTTATTCTCTTTATTATTTCGATTGATTCTTCAATAAGGTGAGTGACATATTGTTTGATTTCTTGCTATTGTATGCATGTTGTATGTGAAGATTTGTCTATTAGAAAGCATGTTATGGGATTGTGTGATGATAATGAGCTTATTAAAAGATATATGAATAAAGATTGAATCTTTTCATGAAAACTATGCTATTGATGATTAAAACCCTAAATAGATGACTTGAGATTGTTAAGAACCTAATAGAAATCATGGGTATGTTGTTTTGTATTATATTCTTGCTGATTTGAACACATATTATAAGATTGTATGAAGTTAATGCATGAAGAATGAATAAAGTTGAGTTCTTCACTGTTTGTGTATATATATGCTCTGTTTTGATATTATTGATGAACACTGTTTGTGTATATATATGCTCTGTTTTGAGATGGATTTGAACAGAACACTACCTATATACGATGATTCTTGAAGCTTTAACTGATGCAAACATGCACACAAATACACTATATATATCTATTGTTTACTGTTTTCAAGAAATCTTACGAAAAATTGCTTTTTTATAATCTTGATGAAGTTTTGATTAGTTTTGTAAACTCCAGTATGTTATATAAGTTGTATTTGATCATCTCAGGAATTTTGTTTTGCAAATTTATGATTTTACAAAGATTAAATGAAGTATCAGTTAAAAAGTGCACGGATATTAAAGTTGTCATTTTTCGAACATGATATTCGACCGCTCTGTTTTGAACTAAAAATGTCGGTCGACTGTCAATTCATGGGTTTTTGGATTTTGGCTTGACAGTCGACCGTTCGCTTTTGAACTGGTTTTGACAGTCGACTGTTAGTTATTGGCTGGTTGTTATTTTTTAGTTTTCTTCATTTTCCTTAAACGATTATTTCTTCGATATTAAGGATTATTGATCTACTGTTTTAGATGATGTTTTTTACTACAGATTACAGTATTTTACAGCGAGTTGCATTTTGATTATAATAGAACTTAAATTGAATTTCTATGACTTTATTAAATGAAAGATATATGGTTTTCGAAGGAATTGATGTTTTGTGATATTCCACGACTTCAAAATATGATTTCCAGTTATTCAATAGATTTAATACTTTATTTCAGTTCTGGAATTTGTGAGTGTATGAAATGAATTTGGATTTGTTGATTTTTAAGAAGTTTTCTTAATATGAGAGTATTGATAATGGAATTAAGAGCTTTAATGAAAGATTTTGTGTTAATGGTTGAGTTGTGAGTCTCTATAGGGTGAGTGGGACCCTAGAATACCAGCAGTTGAGATTTTTGTGGTTTGGCTACTTGTGGCCTTGTTGTTGATCAGTTGAGTTAAGTCTGGTAGGGTACACCAACTCTAGGAGATTCGTAATTAATTATTAACTTAATAAGATAAGGACATGCACTAGATGTTGATATGATGAAATGAGTGCAAACATGGGTTATGGACCTCAGTATGATCTGCGGTGTGAGATAATCCCTGGAATTATCGAGGTGTGAGTGAAATAGTCTCCAGAATTACCTGCGGTGTGGGACTGATCTCCGAAATTATCTGGGTCGAGGCAATGCTCGTGGGGTATCGTGTGATGAAGCGCCATAGCTTGCAGTGTGGGGTATTCTCGAAAATTCCCAGGTGTGAGTGAAATAGTCTCCGGAATTATCTGTGGATAGAGATTGATCTCCGAAATTATCGGGGCATGGGCTAGATACTCATAGCTTATCTAAATGTCGTAGTAGTCATCGTAGTAGGATTAGTTGCATAACGAGAGATTTAACCCTACAAAGTGGAGAACGATAAGGGCTTGCACCGGACCTATGTAGTATGGAATGCATAGAATCCGACAAGTATGCATTAGAGAGTCATCATCCTGCATTTGACTTGGTTTTATGCACGTTTGTTTTCCGTTTTCCTACACTCGACACTCAGTCTAGTTTCACTTGATGTTTTCATGTTTTGTTTATTGTTATTTAATATTCCATTCGTTACTCCTATTGGTATGTGTTGATTATGACTTTATCATTTATGTTTTATACATGTTGTTTTTCTTCTGATGTCACTCACACCGTTATGGCTAACCCCGTAGTTTTGGGGTTAGGGTTATCTCTATCATCATGATTTATAGGTAGGTACATATAGCTTGGGATTGGATGCATGTGGTAGAATGATATTGTGGCTTATGTAAATTTGTAAAAGAATGTGTTGTAAAAGAAAAAATTGTAATTCAAGGTGTTTAATTTTTCACTGTGTTTTGTAAAGAATTGTTGAAATAAAAAGTTGAAAAAATTTATCTGTGTTTTGGCTATGTTTACTATTACATTGAGGTATATACTGGGAATTATGCCACGTATTTCTGAGATAATATATTGGAAATTCGGGGCGCCACAAAGATTATGTAATACCCCATAATTTCAAGAGATATATAGTATATATATACTAGGTTTGCCCATTGACATGTGCCTACGGCACGTCTTCGGAACGGTGCACCTGGTTTGATTATATAAAATAGTTTTGGAAGTCTATCAAATTAATTGAAGTAGCAAATATATTATATGAGAAAGCAGTATATCTACCTTTAAGCTCAACCATCGACTTCTTGATCATTAGCTTGAACTTACCTAGAATGCATATAGTTTGTTAGAAACACTGCATAGAGTTTTTTTTAACTTCAGCATCACTTTTAGATGCTTATAACAGTTATGCAAGGACATTATCATATAGGTTTTATAGATCTTACTCCGGTCCCATAATCACTATGAACATGTCTAAATACAATGGTAACGCAAGTGTATGTGTGAAAATATCTACAATACCAATAATCTAAACATTTGTTTGTATGAGACTCAGTTTGCAATTGAAATACCTCTTATTATTATTTCAACCAAAATGAAATACATGAAGTTCTCAAAACTCTAATCCGAGCTAATCATTTCTTTTATCTCCACTTTGTCACCTCATTGCACCTTTATAAAAAAAAATCAAAATGGATAAATAACAAATTAACTTTAGCTGTTTTTCTTGAGTGGAGAGTTTGCACCCTTCACTAGTAAACTCAAGTCATCTCAATCCTATATATCCAAACATACACTAAAAGTTCTTATATGTTATATTATCCATGGTTTCTAATAACCAGTGAAGGCAAAACACTTCACGATAGTATTTTCTCTTACAGTAAAGAAATTAATGTTGCATATTTGCCAAGTTATTTTAGGTTTCTAGTCAGCTTACCTGTCCTGCAATGGTTTGGAAGCCGAAATTAAGGCCACCAAATAATCAATCTCTCACTTGCGTAAACCTTAAATCAAAACCAATAAAAAACTTATCAAATAAATCACCAAATTAAAAATTTTAAACCCAAAAATAAAAAAATCATATATCTCTGAACTTTAATCCCATGCACACACAAAATTCGAGTCAGCAAAAAACTGAGTAATCCCCTGCACACAATAAATTAAAAATTAAAATGAGAATTCGGTTAATGAGATGAAATTAGAGTCGTCGCATCGCATATAAAGGCTCTCGATTCGGTGGAGGGGAGACGCCGATGCGGAGTCGCTTGATATTCGAACTCGATTTGGTGGAGGGGGGTCACCGATACGGAATCAGCATCGGATCAGATATCGGCGACGATCTCTTGATTGGGGTTCGACATTGGATTTGGATTTGGATCTGGATTTGCTTTGAGAATTTCAAATTTTCAAATTTTCAAATTTTTCAAATAAAATTTTTAAAATTTTTAAAATTTTTGTTATTATTATTTTTTAAAACTTTTAAATATTTTTTTAAATTTTCAAAATTTCTAAAATTTCTAAAATTTTTAAAATAAAATTAAAATTTTTTAAAATTTTTTAAAATTTTTTTTAAAATTTTAAAATATTTTTTAAAAATTAATTTTTTTGAAAATTTGAATTTTTAAAAAAAAATTAATTTTTTTATAAGTTTTTGAATTTTTTGAATTATTTTTAAAGTTTTAATTTTTTACATTTTTTAGTTTTTTTATTTTTTAAAAATTTTTAAATTTTCTATTTTCTTAATTTTTTGAATAGAAGAGAGAGAGAAAAAAATAATTAAATAAATAAATGAGTTGTTTTGGGTGGGGGGATTTGAATTTGAGTTTTTTTTGGGGGGGGGGGGAGGGGGGGGGGGAATGTGTTTTGTGATGTTAGATCTGGGCCTTTGATTTTGGGGGATTAAAGGAGAGCCACTTGATAGCTTTCTTTGTGTTTTATCATATAGATAAGATGAGGCTTTCCCTATAGGATTTCTATAGGGAGGGGGTTGTTGGATTTCCATTGTGCAGGAAAGGGGCCCACGAGAGCAGTAGCCCTGCTGCTTGCAGACCTGGCATGGCTGACGTCAGTTGACGTCAGCTGGGGCCCAGGCAAGTTGTAACCCCCATTCCCGACAATAAGTATTTTCCATGTATTTTCTATAATTTGATTTTTATAAATTTATCTTGTGCTCATTTCTGTTTGGATCTTTTATTAAAGTATTTTTTAATCGAAAATCTTATTCATTTCGAATAGTAGTTTGTTTTGATCTTATTTTCTATATCTTATTAATCGGCTATTTATATTCGAGCCTTAAAAAAATATTATTATTATTGGATTATTTTAATGAAATTGTTAAACCTGAATATTATTTTGTTGTATGATATTATTATTTTTATAATTATAATAATTAATTATTATTTCTTGATTAATCTATTTAAAATCCATCTATTGAATTATTTTATTATTTTATTTGTTCTGATTTTCCTGGCGAATGTCAGTCTATTTTCAAGACCAATTGATATTCGTTTGCATTTGTGTTATTCATCTATCTAATTGGATTTAAGTTTTCGTTCATGAACTATTTTTTCTTTTTGTTGGGCCATCTATGTAACTCCCTGTCCCAGTTGTACGTATTTTACTACGTAAATTTTTGTACTTCAATTTTCAGATCAGTTTTATTTTTCTCTTTGGACTCTTTATCTAAAGCCAGAATATTTTTCTGATCAATTCTATAATTTTGTGATTTTTTGATTAGAGTTTAAATACAAATTTTAAACCCCGATTAATCCTAATCCTAATACTAATCATAATCCTAATCCTAATCCTAATCCTGCCTAATCCTACAACCTAACTTCTACTGACTTCTCCTCCTTGGTCTTAGTTTCCAACCTAATCCCCACTAACCCCTCATTTTCTCCTTCTACGCCTAACTTGTCAATTTTTTCCACCCACATGTTTGATTTTTCTACACCCCCTCCTATCACTCCCTTTCTATAAATACACACACACACACATGCAGAACCTCCCACCTCTTCTCTTCTCCTATCTACATCCCATTCTTCTTCATTTTCCCTTCTTCTCTTCCTCTGCCTCCTTCACATCCGAGAGCAAGCAACGCCCAAGCTCCGCTTCACCTTCCACCTTCGAGCCAACGACTCCGCTTCTACGATCCCGTGAATCCCGAAAAATAACCCGACGCCGCGCCACCTTGTTGTTGTCGTCGCTCACCATTGCTACCGTTAGCTGCCGTCTTGCCGCCATTCTTACCGCCGTTGTGCCACCGTTCGTTGTCGACGTCACTTCCTTCCGTGGTTAACACTACCACCGTAATCGTCACATTATAAGGCAAGTATCTTGTACACTCTTTTTGTTCTCGTACAAGCACTTTCCTTTGACTCGTGGCAAGTAGTCTAGTTATCATCATATTTTATTGTCAAACTCTGTTCTAGTCACTTGTTCCATGTTATATCAACTCAAGAGTGAACCGTTAACACATTTCGAATCGTGTTATCGAATATCGAATATTCAACCTTACTATCTCTAAAATTTCTTGACCTTGCACTAAAAATTCGACCATGTTTCCAATACTGGATTGAAGATTTTCTACATGAAAATCGTAGCCCATCGAGTCCCGAATCCAGAACATCTGACGGTTTCTCAATCGGATGTATAGATTGTGAGATATCGCGATTTTAGTACTGACATATCACGAATTCCTGAACCTGCACGGGATTACTAACCGGCATCTCGTACTGAGAATTTGACCATGTTCCCGACACTGGATCGAAAAACTTTCTACATGAAAATCGTAGCCCTTCGAGTCTAGATATCCGAAACATCCAAAAGTTTCTCAATCGGATGTATAGATTGTGAGATATCGCAGTTTTAGTATTGTGACTCCGAATTTCCAGAATGCGACGCGAAACATCGAAACCAGCGAAGAATGAATTTGTACGCATCGCTACTGTCCTTAGAATGTATCGTGTGAATATGCGTTGGAACCAGGAGAGAGTCTAATTTCTAGAATCTCTGACGGAATCGGATTTGCTTTTCTGTAACAACGGGAAAGTGAATTTGAATGCAGATATGTCAAGTTGTCTAAAAATTTATCTATACATTTTTTTATATAAACCCGTTACTTTTCATATTTAATGAACTGAATGTATTATTGTTCTTGTAATAATAAGTTGCATAGATATAATAAGTTGATAGAATGTATTTTATACCACTTGATAATTCTATAATAACTACTCTCGATACATGTGCTCGTTTTACATCTCATGTCCATGATTACTGCCCTTGATATTTTTCTTGACTAAACTATTTGATTACACCGTTCTACTAGTCGTACCAATTGCATGTTCATAATTAATTATAAAAGAATAACAAGCCGGGGTTATAAGGGTACGGCTTAACAGTGGACAATATAGGGGAGTATACTCGGAAGGGGGCCCGTGTTTCCCGAAATAGTGATTCTTGATTCTTGATTCTTGATTATACAATTCTTGATTACATAATTCTCGATTACATGATTCATGATTACATGTCTTGATACTATCACTGGAAGACCCGAGTACATAATCCTATAGAATTCACTACTTAAGTCTAAACGTCACATGATTGATATGCACCTGAACTTGTGGTATGGGACACAGGATTGCGTGCATTAGATAAGTTAATAACACAGATAAACTTGAGATTTCCACTAAGCATGACTCTTGATTACATGATTCTTGATTACATGACTCTTGATTACATGACTCTTGATTACAAGACCCTCGTTACATGACTCTTGATTACATGACTCTCGATCCTTGATTACATGATTATCGATTAACTGAGCCTAGGTTATCAATTACTTATATCTTGAAGTCTAGAATACACTAGTTATAGTTATTACTTACATGATCATATTGTCCCAATTTCTTGCTTACTTCCATATTGTATTTGTACTTCTACTTCTTGTTTCTTCCATGTTATACCTTGTTATATTATCCCTTTTTCTGCTTGTTGCTACTTGCTGCCCGAAACTTGCTCTAACGGGAACTTTTCTATTTTTCTTTGAGTTAATGATTATACAGGTACTGATGGACCAGATGAGCAGACACTCTAGATGATCGTTGCTGCTTTGTTACTACTTCATGTTGTTTTTCTTTCAGTCGCTATTTTATCTAGTTGTTATAGCGAACTGTTCATCGTACTGTTTTAATTATGGCACCTTGTATTCTCGGGCATTCTGACCCGATGTTGATGTACTATCTGGATGATGGTTATTTTATTTTCAGCTCATGTGATCATTATATTTGTCTGCGTAAATGTGTTATAAATATCTTGTTGAGCTTATAATTGCACAGCTTATGGATGATGTATATCATTCGCTGGACCTTAGTTGCGTGCCTGTATTTCCGTATAGTGGGAAGCGGGGCGTGACAGGTTTTTAGTGGTATCAGAGCCTAGGCTCGAACCATGCTAAGCTCAACAATATACACATCACGTGGATCACATGAATGTTAATAACCAACTTGCCATCTGGAGATTTACCCCATTCGAATATACATTTCAGACTATGGTTCACGGAGGATCTTCGACTTCTACGCCCAGGGATGAACTATCGGAGATCGTCGCCATTCTCCAGGAGATGCAACGAATGATGGAGCTACAGCACTCTATTCCTTTTCTTCTTTTCTGCTTGTTTCTTGTTCTTATCTTGCTTAATTTTTCTCTTTTCCTAAACCTCTCATTTTATAGAAATGAGAGATGAGTAACTGACAAATTATTCATTCCCGTTTCTCCCATTTTTCTTTGCGGCACCAATCTTACCACAATTTTTCAACATTGTTTGGTGGGTGGGGCCACTTTACCAAATAAGTTTGACAACCAACATCTTCGTGTTACCAATCTCTTAATTCTGCTCAATTCATTGATCGCTATCACGTGCATCTAGAAACATCACCATCAGAGTGACGCAGCGGAAGCGTAGTAGAGTCCCTTATTGATTCGTGGAATGAATATCAAAGTAAACTTCAACGTCATCAACAACTCAAGGTTCGATGTTATATTTGGAATGGATAGGGGCCAAAGTGCAAATATTGGCCATAGGCCGGTTATAGGGTGCGGTGCATTAATGAAGTAAAAGACAAGAAGAAGAAGAAATAAAAAGAAGAGAAAGAGAGAGAGAGAAGTCAAAGAAAGAAGAGAAAGAAGAAAAAGAGAAAGAAAGAGGAAGAAGAAAGAGAGAGAAGTCGGAGAAGGAAGAAGAAAGAAAGAGAAGTCGGAGAAGAAAGAAAGAGAGAGAGAGAGAGGTCGGGGAAGAAGGAGAAGAAGAGAAAGAAGAAGGCAACTCGGGAGCAAGCTTCGGTGAAGAGAAAGAGTGAGAATCCGATAGCAGAGGCGGGAGCAAGAAAGAAAGAGAAAGTAGGAGCTCAGATTTTCTTGGCAAATGGAAAGAAGAGATCAAGAATCGGTAGCGGGGATGAAGAGGAAATCGGTGGAAGAAGAAAGTGAAGCAGGGAAGAAGATGAAGCTTTCTTCATCTTTATCGAGATTCGGTAGGATTTGTGTATTTTGTGGCAGTAGCTCTGGCAAAAGAGCTAGCTATAAGGAAGCCGCGATCGGGCTCGGTAAGGAGCTTGTAGAGAGAAATATCGATCTCGTCTACGGTGGTGGGAGCATAGGATTGATGGGCCTGGTTTCTGACGCTGTTCGTACTGGTGGCCGACACGTGTTGGGAGTGATTCCCAAGTCGCTGATGCCGAAAGAGATTACTGGGGGAACTGTAGGAGATGTTAGAGTTGTCTCTAACATGCACGAGAGGAAGGCTGAAATGGCTCATGCTGCTGATGCTTTCATAGCCTTGCCCGGAGGTTATGGAACACTTGAGGAATTGTTCGAGGTGATCACTTGGGCTCAACTGGGGATCCACAGCAAACCGGTGGGACTTTTAAATGTTGATGGATATTACGACTCGCTCCTGTCCTTCATAGATTCAGCTATGGCTGAGGAGTTTATATCCAGTAAGGCCAGACGCATCTTAATTTCAGCTCCATCGCCTAAGGAGTTACTAAGAAAATTGGAGGAGTATGTGCCAGAGCGAGATGAGCTTGTGACTCAGCTGAACTGGGATGTTAGCGATGTCGGTGGTTCAGATTCTGAGCCTAGACATTAAATTGTTGATTCCTCCAGTTGAGGATGCACAATTTGTCTTTAGTTGTATTCGTGCATTTGTACTCTTTGTTTCTTTTATCTTTTGTTGTACTCTCAGTTGAAGAGTATTGCATTCTTAGCTATCCTATATCTCGCCTAAGTAAATTTCGAGGACGAAATTTTTTTGTAAGGTGGGTAGGATTGTAACTCCCTGTCCCAGTTGTACGTATTTTACTACGTAAATTTTTGTACTTCAATTTTCAGATCAGTTTTATTTTTCTCTTTGGACTCTTTATCTAAAGCCAGAATATTTTTCTGATCAATTCTATAATTTTGTGATTTTTTGATTAGAGTTTAAATACAAATTTTAAACCCCGATTAATCCTAATCCTAATACTAATCCTAATCCTAATCCTAATCCTAATCCTGCCTAATCCTACAACCTAACTTCTACTGACTTCTCCTCCTTGGTCTTAGTTTCCAACCTAATCCCCACTAACCCCTCATTTTCTCCTTCTACGCCTAACTTGTCAATTTTTTCCACCCACATGTTTGATTTTTCTACACCCCCTCCTATCACTCCCTTTCTATAAATACACACACACACACATGCAGAACCTCCCACCTCTTCTCTTCTCCTATCTACATCCCATTCTTCTTCATTTTCCCTTCTTCTCTTCCTCTGCCTCCTTCACATCCGAGAGCAAGCAACGCCCAAGCTCCGCTTCACCTTCCACCTTCGAGCCAACGACTCCGCTTCTACGATCCCGTGAATCCCGAAAAATAACCCGACGCCGCGCCACCTTGTTGTTGTCGTCGCTCACCATTGCTACCGTTAGCTGCCGTCTTGCCGCCATTCTTACCGCCGTTGTGCCACCGTTCGTTGTCGACGTCACTTCTTCCGTGGTTAACACTACCACCGTAATCGTCACATTATAAGGCAAGTATCTTGTACACTCTTTTTGTTCTCGTACAAGCACTTTCCTTTGACTCGTGGCAAGTAGTCTAGTTATCATCATATTTTATTGTCAAACTCTGTTCTAGTCACTTGTTCCATGCTATATCAACTCAAGAGTGAACCGTTAACACATTTCGAATCGTGTTATCGAATATCGAATATTCAACCTTACTATCTCTAAAATTTCTTGACCTTGCACTAAAAATTCGACCATGTTTCCAATACTGGATTGAAGATTTTCTACATGAAAATCGTAGCCCATCGAGTCCCGAATCCAGAACATCTGACGGTTTCTCAATCGGATGTATAGATTGTGAGATATCGCGATTTTAGTACTGACATATCACGAATTCCTGAACCTGCACGGGATTACTAACCGGCATCTCGTACTGAGAATTTGACCATGTTCCCGACACTGGATCGAAAAACTTTCTACATGAAAATCGTAGCCCTTCGAGTCTAGATATCCGAAACATCCAAAAGTTTCTCAATCAGATGTATAGATTGTGAGATATCGCAGTTTTAGTATTGTGACTCCGAATTTCCAGAATGCACGCGAAACATCGAAACCAGCGAAGAATGAATTTGTACGCATCGCTATTGTCCTTAGAATGTATCGTGTGAATATGCGTTGGAACCAGGAGAGAGTCTAATTTCTAGAATCTCTGACGGAATCGGATTTGCTTTTCTGTAACAACGGGAAAGTGAATTTGAATGCAGATATGTCAAGTTGTCTAAAAATTTATCTATACATTTTTTTTATATAAACCCGTTACTTTTCATATTTAATGAACTGAATGTATTATTGTTCTTGTAATAATAAGTTGCATAGATATAATAAGTTGATAGAATGTATTTTATACCACTTGATAATTCTATAATAACTACTCTCGATACATGTGCTCGTTTTACGTCTCATGTCCATGATTACTGCCCTTGATATTTTTCTTGACTAAACTATTTGATTACACCGTTCTACTAGTCGTACCAATTGCATGTTCATAATTAATTATAAAAGAATAACAAGCCGGGGTTATAAGGGTACGGCTTAACAGTGGACAATATAGGGGAGTATACTCGGAAGGGGGCCCGTGTTTCCCGAAATAGTGATTCTTGATTCTTGATTCTTGATTATACAATTCTTGATTACATAATTCTCGATTACATGATTCATGATTACATGTCTTGATACTATCACTGGAAGACCCGAGTACATAATCCTATAGAATTCACTACTTAAGTCTAAACGTCACATGATTGATATGCACTGAACTTGTGGTATGGGACACAGGATTGCGTGCATTAGATAAGTTAATAACACAGATAAACTTGAGATTTCCACTAAACATGACTCTTGATTACATGATTCTTGATTACATGACTCTTGATTACATGACTCTTGATTACAAGACCCTCGTTACATGACTCTTGATTACATGACTCTCGATCCTTGATTACATGATTATCGATTAACTGAGCCTAGGTTATCAATTACTTATATCTTGAAGTCTAGAATACACTAGTTATAGTTATTACTTACATGATCATATTGTCCCAATTTCTTGCTTACTTCCATATTGTATTTGTACTTCTACTTCTTGTTTCTTCCATGTTATACCTTGTTATATTATCCCTTTTTCTGCTTGTTGCTACTTGCTGCCCGAAACTTGCTCTAACGGGAACTTTTCTATTTTTCTTTGAGTTAATGATTATACAGGTACTGATGGACCAGATGAGCAGACACTCTAGATGATCGTTGCTGCTTTGTTACTACTTCATGTTGTTTTTCTTTCAATCGCTATTTTATCTAGTTGTTATAGCGAACTGTTCATCGTACTGTTTTAATTATGGCACCTTGTATTCTCGGGCATTCTGACCCGATGTTGATGTACTATCTGAATGATGGTTATTTTATTTTCAGCTCATGTGATCATTATATTTGTCTGCGTAAATGTGTTATAAATATCTTGTTGAGCTTATAATTGCACAGCTTATGGATGATGTATATCATTCGCTGGACCTTAGTTGCGAGCCTGTATTTCCGTATAGTGGGAAGCGGGGCGTGACAATCTATCTTGTGAATTTTATTGTATTGGATTGTGATTATTTTATTTGAACCATATTGTCTTCAAACCCAACTCTTGTTGAACCCTAAAACTCAATTTCAATTGTTCTTGACCCAAAACAACTATTATTGGATCCTAAACCCTTAACCCAACACCCTAATTGTACCCTATAAATATAACCCTGGTACAAACCCTAAAAATTGCACAAATGGAAACCCTAGAGCCATTTATTCTCTCTCCTCTCTCCTCTCCCCTCTCCCCTCTCTCCTCTCTCCTCTCTCTTCACGTTTCTCTCCCCCTGAGTGTTTCCCACCCAAACACTGAGATCCTCTTCCTGTTCCTCTTCTCCAGCGAGACTCCCGGCCTCCGGCGACCCCCCATCGCCGCCCTCCGTCGCGCCACCCCCTGACGCGCACCACCAGGCCGAAGCACCCCTCTCCTCACTCTTCCTCTGTTCTCGTCGATAGCAGCGACCATCGCTGTTGTTGTCTCTGAGCCTCTCTCCTCGATGCCTTGCGCCGCCCACTGTCACCGTCGACGTCAGCCAGCGACGTCGATGACCAAGCCACCGTCGCCCTTGCCCCCTGGCCGATGCTCTCTCTCTTCCTTGCTGTTGTTGCTATTGTGCACATGTATTGCACGTATATTCTTCGTGTTAGTTCGTGAGTTCGTTGCTTCGGGATCCTTATCCCGTTATTCTTAGTATTCAATTTCACTGTCTATAAGGCAAGTCATTGTCCTCTTGAATTGTTAATTGTATCAAATTCAAGTTTTTTTGAAACTCTTGGAAGTAAATCCCTTCATTTATCGTATTATACATTGTTCATCTCTTTTGTTCGGTATATTGAGGGTTTACACCAGCTAACCCCAATATTCTTGACATCGTGCCACTTTGACTCCAAAAATATTGAATCTTGCATACATTATATAGTATTGATGATAGGAAATTTTCATGCATCTCATAACACGATTAATTATTGTGGAGACAATTGCTAGGTTGTATGTTGTTTGATCGATTGATGGTTGATTGATGATAAATTAGTGTATGTATGTGTTCTAATTTTATTTATCATGTTTTGACACTCAGCATGCTGATTATATAATTTATTGACTATAGAATTGACACCCAACATGTTTAATTAATTTATTTCATGAAAAATACCCAAAAACCTGTATGTTGCTTGTTGCCTGTATTTTACATGACAATTTCGACCTAGTAAATGATCTTAAAATGAATTACTTTCTGAATAAGAATTGTAGCCTTATCTTTCTAGTTTCCATAACATCTTGAATTTCTAAATTTCGAGTTGTGTAGCAAAAGTTATGCCCGTTATACTACAGCTGTATTTTTATTTTCAAAACTTCAGATTCTTGTTTGATTCATGCTTAAACAGTTAAAATGCTGATCAAATGTTAAAATTTTGCTCTGATAATTTTCAGATTGTTGCTTAATAAGTTTAGAGGTTTAATAAATATTTTTACTGAATTTATTATTGAGTTTTTGCTGATTCTAAACGTAAAATAACATGGTGTCGAATTGCTGCCTGAACATAAAATCTGTAATGAATGTCTGGTTGATCTAGCTACTGTTGTCGGATTTTGAACTTTAAATATGCGTTGGAACCGTGTGGAAGTCTAGTTTCTCGAACTTCTGACGGATTCAGTTTTCGAGTTCTGAAACATCAGAAAACTGTATTTTTGTACAGACTACTCTTGTTGTCCAGAATTTTATCTCCTACTTTTAATAGATTAACTATTCCTATATCATAGTATTGCATGAATTAAAGTGTGTATGTTGCATTGCGTGATCCTAGTATTCTATTTTCACCATTCCAAGTGTCCTATCCAAATCATCGTCCTATTGTTCCTCTATTGTTACTATTGTTCATCTCATGTCTCAAATTGCATATCGTATTGTTGCATTGATAAAATAATTAACAAGCCGAGATTTAAGGGATTGACTTGAGTGGTCAGTAATATAGTGACTGTATCGGCCAGCATTTATCAATTGATTGTGGAGCGCTGACTACGGCACCCCAATCTTTCGTGTCGTGAACTCGTGAACTCGTGAACCCGTGAACTCGTGAATCCGTGAATCCGTGAATCAGTATATCAATGTATCATTATAATGAATCGTGCAACAATATTGAATTGTATCAATAATTATCGTACCGACACATGATCTATAGAATTCACCACTTATGTCTAAACGAAATTGATTGTATGCATCGAACCTGTAGAATGGGATGCAGTAGTACATGCATTAGTTAGGATTAAAATGCATAATAGACTTAGGAATTGACACGACATCAACACTGCATATTGTTCATCATTGTTCCTATTGATATCGAATATTGGCTAAGTATTATTGATATTGATCATTGATTATTGTTACCGAATATTGAATCATTGTTTATAGCCAATTGCATCGATTACCGCGATATTGATTATTGATTATCGTCTCATGTTATTGATTCCTATTGATCCATTGAAATCATTGTTATACCATTATTTCATTGTTCCTTACTTTCTCTATTTTCTGTCCATAACTTGCTCTAAAGACAATTTTTCTTCTTTTTTTTAGATGAAGTGTTCACAGGTAATGAAGGTGAATTGCCTGTTGGGATTGGAGAACATACATTCTAAAGACTTAATGCTTTCTGATTGCTTATTGTTTTAATGAACTTATTGTATTGAGACTTATTATCTATTTGTGATTGGATTATTATTGTATTGTGCTTATGACCCGGATTTTGTTACTGTTTCCAAATGTTGGTTTATTGTATTTGGATATTTCAAATTGCTTCATTCCAAGTATTATTGTTCGTATGATTATTATTATTGCCTGCGCAATTATTCTGTATTGATTATATTGTTGAGTTGATCGGATAAATAGCTTATGGGTGACATTAGTCATTCGCTGGGCCAATGTCGTGTACTCGTTTTCCGTATTTTGGGAACGGAGCGTGACAGAGGCAGCACAGAAGCTGACGTTGTTGCTTTTCTATGTGATGAAGTGGGAGTGGGGGAGGACCCACTGGCTGACATCACGCACGGGGATTAAGCAGCAGGATGTGTTGGTTTAAAAATTATCCCATGTCGGGAATATAATAGAATTAATTAAAGATAAATATAATAGCTTGGAATTAGAGATCACCAATAAGCTATAGCACCTTTTATGAGGCAGCCTGTGGTGGGCAGTTGTATTATAAATATTAATTTGTCTGATAAAATTAATAAAAATTATCTGAGTATTGGGGCGGGGGCGTTACACAAAAGAATGTTGAGTCAAGAGTTTCACATTTTATCTTGGTGCTGCCAAGAAAATTCTTGGAATGGATATTAAGAGAGGTTGTGTCTTTTTCAAAGCAAGTACATTAACAAGGTGCTTGAGAAGTTTAACATGGTGAATGCCAAGCCCGTGTCTACTCCATTGGCTTCACACTTTGTCTTGAGTGCAAAGCAAGGCCCGTCTATTGAAGCCGAAGTTGAAAAATGAAGATGATTCAATATGCTAGCGCAATTGGGTGCTTAATGTACGCGATGATGTACACAAGATCGGATCTCGCTTAAGATATGAGTGTGGTGTCAAAATATATGTCAAATTCGGGTAGTGAACATTGGCAAGCTGTTAAGTGGATTCTCAGATATGTGAAGGGCGCATGGAACAAGGGCATTATGTTTGAAGACGATATGAGCCGTACATCACAGGTTTCATTGACTCCAATTATGCGGGAGATTTGGATAGGCAGGGGTCTACTACAGACTACGTTTTCACTTGTGGTGAAGGACCGATATGCTTTAGGTCTATACTCCAAGCTATCAATGATTTATCTACTACAGAGGCAGAGTATATGGCATTAACTTAAACTGCAAAGGAAGATATTTGGCTCAAAGGATTAACAAATGAAATTGGATTACAACAAAGCGTTGTGACAGTCAAAGTGCACAGTCAAAGTGCTATTTGTCTTGCAAAGAATCGTGTGTTTCTTGCAAGGACAAAACACATTGAAGTTCGCATCATCGGATTCGAGATTTGATCAACCCGAGCGAAGTCAAGGTGAAGAAAGTTCACATGAATGAGAATACATCCAACATCCTCACTATGTGGGAAAGAAGTTCAAGCACTACTTGAGCTAGCTAAATATGAAAAACTGTTAGTTGACAAGTGCACCTAGCCACTAGAGGTGCACGGAGGTGACTTGGATATCTCGCCAAGGTGGAGATTGTTGGTGGTTGGCTCGATTTCCAACCTAGTCAAGCTATAGTTTTCAGTGACAAATATTGATTTTGGATGGACGTTTCGAGCATGTTGTAATCTTTATTAGGCTCAGTCTTCAAAACGGAAATTGTAGAGGGTTAGACCAAGTTGAGGCCAAGCTTTGAATCACTAAAAACGGAGAAGTATTGAAGGAGTTATGCTCAAACACGGTATCATTCCCGTTCACATTTTGGATGCATGAAGACTTTAAAGAGTTGCGACTCTTTGAATAGATGTGTGGAATTTCAAGAGACCATATACATTCATAAACGTGGGAAGATGATGAGAAGGACCTAGAGGGTTCACTTAAGCCTATAAATATACACGATACTTGTTGAGCGGAATCAATGGAAGTCTCCTAATCTCTTCTTGATCTTAGGTCAGTGTTTTGTTCACTTGTTCTCTTGAAATTATAGTCTATAGAGTGTGAGTGAAGGAAAGTTTCTCTTTCTTTTTTGAAGGGAATTCTTGTGTTGAGTTGTTGTTGGAGGTGGGTGTACTGAGTTGTGTATGTTGGAAGTTGATGTAGTAGGGTTACTAGGGTATATTGTTTGCTTTGTACCATTTTGTGATTCTCACATAGTGAAGACCTTCTGAGCTTCAAGCTCAACCTGTAGTTTTTTCCGTTTTGGGCCGGTTTTCCACGTAAAATCTTGTGTCATTTTTATTGTGACTATTTTTCTCTTGCCATTAAGAACAAGATTCTGAAGTGGTGTTGATCGTAACACCAACAAAAAGAACTGAAAACTTTAGTGGGGGCATGTTGTTTCTTGTAACATTGCCTCTACTGCCATGGCACACCCGAGATAATCAACCACATCCTTTTTCGGTGTCAATCATACAAGCCACTTTGGAATCACCTTTTTAGCTTTGTTGAGGTGCTGAATTTCTTATACTGGACTACTCGTATGATAATTTTCTTCAGTAGCTTAATATTATTTTTTCCCAAGAAAACTGTTTTTGAACATATTCTGGCAATTTCTATCTTCCATGTGTTATGGGGTATTTGGAACCACAGGAATTGTTTTCGATTTCGTGATAATCATCCGAGCAATTCATTGGAGTGGTGTTGGATCAGCTGCAAAACCCAGATAATTGAAAAAATCACCTAAGCATATATGGACTAGCTAAGGAGGATGACTGATTTGTCTTAGTCTCTCCTATCTATTCCCTACTGCTTAGCTCATTAAATTGTTTTCTGTTTGTATCCTCTTTTTTCTCGTCTTTCCTGGTAATTGTACATATACTGTGTTCCCTTCCGGCATTGTCATGAAGATGTCTGGATAAAAAAAACATATATTGATACTTTCCTTTTATGACTAAAATTATATGTATATGTATATTTATACATAAATTGATATCTGTGTAAAATATTTTGTCTGGTTCCATTACATTTGAAATTTGTTATTTTGTTGACAACTAAGAAATACAAATGATCAATCTAAAAGTTCTGCGTACGAAGGAAATTAACTTGTAGTATATGAAGTCCTGTGAAGGTTTTTTTTTGATTAAAAAGATGACTGAGTCATCGCTTCATTAAAAAGACATTAACGAAACAGATAATAAGAGTACATCAGATAGCTCGCAGGCTATTAGCAACAATGTTCAGCTGAATATGAAACTACAGACTGAACGACAACCAAAATACATCAAAATAAAGATACATCAATATAACCCAACACAGAGTAATCTCAGTCGCCGATATGGTCAACCCCCTATCTGAGAACTACTCCTCCTCCCCCAGGCGCATCTTCTTTCTGGAACTGCGGAGCCCTGCCCATTCATAACGACATAATTTAATTTTGTGCATCAAAAAGGAAAGTCTATGATTAACGCTATTGAAATAATCATTACGATCTAGCCATAGGTTCCACAAAATAGAGGCCACCTCCAACTTCCACTCTAACCTTACATCCTTTCTAATCATGTTTGATCTAATATCCCCCAGACCTCTCCACTAGACCGCGGAAAGTCCTGTGAAGTTGTTCAAGAGTTTTAAGCACAAGCCTGTTATTTCTTTACTTTGATGCTGTAAATAATCGTCCTCAAAATTTCTCAACAAGTTTGAATTGCATGTCTTAAAAAACAAATGGATGAAAATTATTGGATTAAAAACTTTTAAATCTGCAATTCATGTTACAAATAAGAACTTAGTGAAAACATGAGTTTGAAAAAGAAGTAATTAACTGCAAAGTGAATAAAATATTCTCATTAAATTCTGTAAAACATACTATTTTTGGTTGTTATCCTTGTGAAAGCCCTAAAAATTGTTTGATCTCCAATTATCAAGCTTGTAATTTGGTTCCCCAATTTTTACTTAGTTTGAGTAACAGTATGTGGGAAACTTCCAATGGTTGCATAGTTTTGTAGGAATGTTGTCTTTTCTTTTGGACATATATTGCACATGCACATTACTCTGGTTAAATATCATAGACTGTGCCGGATTAGCCTTATTAGAGCATCTACTGTCGGTTTCTAAAAACTCAAAAAATAGCAATTGAGATATAAATCAGTCTCACTGTAGCTGAAAATCCAATTTTTAGAATAGGAGTGAACGGTGCTTCACAAAATTTAGGAGCGGCTTTAGAAAAATGCTAAATGTAGAAGATGGAAGACCTTCATCCGTTTGAGAAAAAAATTCAGACGGACGGAAGATGAAGCTCTATCCGTCCATAATTTTTTTTTTTTTTCAAAAGATGAGAGACGGATGAAGGAGCTCTCTCTCTCTCTCTCTCTCTCTCTCTCTCTCTCTCTTTTAAAGTAATCAGAATTTGTGAATCACCCTTAGGGAGGTGAATAGGATGATTGTGCAGAATTAAAAAAATTAAAAGATTAAAGTAAAATAAATCAAAGTAATGCAACAGAGGCAAGAAAAGCAAACTCAGATGATGCAACGATATAAAGTGGTTCGACCCCCGGGTCTATGTTCACACCACCTACTTGTAGCAATTCTCCGCTGCAAGCGTTCCACTATACTCAAAAACCCTTAGTACAGTGATTTTCGAATTCAGGCCGAGAGACCTATTAGACCCACAGGACTTCTAATCTAAGTCCCGTCAATCTCACCAAAGTGGAAAAGAAAATAAAATAAAACTTAAGATCATTTGAGATCTTGACTAAAGAATACAACCAATTCAACGCTCACACTCGGATTGATTATCAAGAGATTAGTTCAAAGTAATTTTCTCAGAAGGAATAGGTGAAGAAGACGTAGTGGATTCGTTCGAATAAATAGAAGAGAAAGTATATCGATCAAAAGAAGAAACGATACATTCCAAAAAGGATATACAGCCAAGTTGCGGTCGACCGGTCAAAGTGTGCGGTCGACCGGTCAGCTCTCTGGCGTAGCTAAAGAGTTGAAAGGTCGACCGCTATCTTAACTCATATAGGTTGCGGTCGACTGTGACGGTTGACCAACATAAGGTACGGTCGACCGGTCGTTGGCTGTATACATCGAATCCACTTTGTTTTCTTACCATAAACTCATCTCTCTTTAATCAATCAATTACAATAAATATCTCACGAAAATATTGCTAAAAATCCAGACTTGATAAATTGCTTGGAGGCCAATTAGTTGAGAGCGTTTTCCTTTTTAGCTTGTAGATGCAATCTCCCTTTATTACTTTCCTTGTTTGTATATTTGTGAATCTCTCTTGGATTTCTTTTTCATATTAATTAATCCTGAAAATCTGATACACTAAATTCAAACTTATTAGTACAAGTGAGCACGTCTTGTGCACACCAAACCAAGAGTCAACAATCTCCTCCTTTTGGTGTGAACAGAACATGCAAGAATGTTTGAAAATTAAAACATAGTATGTAAATACTCTCCCTAAATTTAGTGCATCCTGTAAAACAGATTTTCACATAGATAAAATTTTAATGAGAGTGAATACTCCCCCTTAATATAATATTACCTGTAATATAGAGTATAATGAACAAATATAAGATAGGAATGAGAGAATTGATTCATGAAATGAATTTGAAATTTGAAAATCGTTTGAAAACATTCGAAACAAAATTTGAAAATCATTTGAAAACATTCGAAACAATATTCTCCCCCCTTTTGGAACACACCAAGAGGGGACAAATAGAGTAAAATAAGCCTTGGAAAGTTTGTAAAAACAATCATCAATTTAAAGCAAAGAGGGTGAACAATCTAAGATATTAGAATGGATACAAAAAGAATCATGGAAGAGATCTTCTTACATGATACCGTTGATAACGGGACTCTTTGATATACAGTGAGAGCTCTACATAATATCATAGATTTGAGATTCTCCCCAAAACATATGAAAGCATTGATTTTATAAAAAGTTGAGGAACAAGACCAGAGAGAGAGCCGGTCGACCGGACGGTCGACCGTAAAATATGATTTTGCAAAACAATGTCCAGAGAGCATACCGGTCGACCGCACGGTCAACCGTCACATGTGGCTTTTCGAAAAGAATTTCCAGAGAGTAAACCGGTCGACCGCACGGTCGACCGCAAACCTACCAGAGGGCGAACCGGTCGACTGACCAATAAACAGAAAATTTATGCTGAAAAGTCAATGACATTTAATGCTCTTCTCAAGAAATAAAAAAGTTTTTCGTCTAACAGTTTTGTGAAAATATATGCAAGTTGTGAATCAGTAGAAATATACTCAAGTAAAATATCTCCATTTTGAAACTGATCTTTAATGAAATGATACCTAATATCAATGTGTTTTGTGCGACTGTGTTGGTCAGAATTTTTTGTCATGTGTACGGTGCTAGTGTTGTCACATTTTATGGGGACGTGGTCAAAGAATACCTTATAATCTTCGAGAGTGTGTTTCATCCACAATACCTGTGCACAACAGGATCCTGCCACAATGTGTTCAGCTTCGGCAGTAGAAAGAGTGACAGAATTTTGCTTCTTGGATGCCCACGAAACAAGGCAATCGCCCAAGAAGTGACATGTACCACTAGTGCTCTTTTTATCAGTTAAGCTTCCAGCATAATCTGCATCGGAATATCCTATAAGAGAAAATTTTATATTTTTCGGGTACCAAAGACTAGTATTTGGTGTGCCCTTAAGATATCGAATGATATGCTTAACGTCAACCAAATGTGATTCTTTGGGACACGATTGAAAACGTGTACATAAACAGACACTAAACATAATATCAGGATGCGATGCAGTAATGTAAAGAAAACTACCAATCATACCTCTGTAAGTAGAAATATCGATGTTATTACCAGATTCGTCTTTAGATAGCTTAGTGGTAGTGGTCATTGGAGTTTTGTAAGCATTTGCATTCTCAAGTCCGAATTTCTTGATAAGTTCTTTGGCGTACTTGGATTGATTTATGAATATTCCATCTTTTTTTGTTGTATTTGAAGTCCAAGGAAATAGGTTAGTTCGCCCATCATGCTCATTTCGAACTCATCCTGCCTTTGCTTTGAAAACTCCTTGCAAAGATTTTCATTAGTAGACCCGAATATGATATCATCAACATGAATTTGCACAATCAGAATGTCTTTGAAAACATGTTTTATAAAAAGTGTGGTGTCTACTTTTCCTTCAGAAAACCCTATGTGATGAAGGAACGAACTCAGTCGTTCATACCAAGCACGAGGGGCTTACTTCAAACCATAAAGAGCTTTATCAAGCCGAAAAACATGGTTGGGTGTGTGGGATCAGTGAATCCCGGTGGTTGTGCTACATAAACCTCTTCAGAAATAAAACCATTTAAAAAAGTACTTTTGACATCCATTTGAAATAGAGTGAAATCCATGTATGTAGCAAAAGCAAGCAAAATGCGAATAGCTTCTAGCCTAGCAACTGGAGCAAAAGTCTCATCAAAATCTACATCCTCTTGTTGATTATAACCTTGAGCAACAAGACGGGCTTTATTCCTAGTTATTGAACCGGATTCGTCTAACTTGTTCCTAAACACCCACTTAGTACCAAGGATGGTCCTATTTTGAGGTTGAGGAACAAGTCTCCATACTTGATTTTGTTCAAACTGATTAAGTTCTTCTTGCATGGCAATGATCTACTCATTGTCTTGCAGGGCCTCCTTAATGTTCTTAGGTTCAAGCATAGAAACGAAAGCGGTAAAACACATAAAATTATTAGCTTGAGTGCGAGTAGTTACCCCTTTGGTCATATCACTTCGTATAAGAGATGGAGGATGACTAGCCATGATTTTCCATGCCGGACGTTTCTCACTTGTGGGGCCTTGATGTTGTATATTTTCATCTCCCATTGCATCAATTTGTTCTATAGATGTCTCATCTAATTGATTTTGAGGTTCATCTTTGTCTTGAAGCCCCATTTGATTTTGATCAATTGCTTGTGGTTCCTCTTCAACATGCACCTGTTTCTTTTCAACATGAACCCCTGCCTCATCATCATCAACAACATGTAATATTTCTTTCGAGTAGGGGTTAGTTTCATCAAATATAACATCAATAGATTCTTGAATAGTGCATTTTCTTTTGTTAAACACACGATATGCTTTGCTATTAAGAGAATATCTTAGGAAAACACATTCATCACTTTTACGATCAAACTTTCCCAAATTGTCAAGAGTGTTTAAAATAAAAACTTTGCATCCGAAGACACGAAAATAGCTTAGGTTGGGAGTTTTGCCATAATATAGTTCAAATGGAGTTTTCTCAAGGTATTTTCTAATGATAACTTGGTTGATGGTATAGCATGTTGTATTGACAGTGTCTGCCCAAAAGGACTTAGGGCAAATCTTTTTCACTAAGCATTGTACGGACCATTTCTTGGAGAGATCGATTCTTCCTTTCAACCACCCCATTTTGTTGGGGAGTGCGAGGACATGAAAACTCATGTTTTATCTCCTTTTTGTCACAAAATTATGTGAAGAGTTCATTTTGAAATTCCCCACCATGATCACTACGAATAGTAACAATGGTAAGGCTTTTCTCATTTTTCACTCTTCGACAGAATTTTTGAAATACATGTATTGTCTCATCTTTTTGTGGCAAAAAGGCAACCCAAGTAAACCTACTATAGTCATCAACAATAACAAATGCATATCGTGCACCACCATTGCCACGTGTGATGGACCAAAAAGATCTATGTGCAAAAGTTCAAGAGGTTTAGAGGTTGATACCATTTTCTTTGGTTTGTGAGAGATTTTTGTTTGCTTACCAAATTGGCATGACTCACATGGTTTGCCTTTTTCGAACTTAATTTTGGGGTTCCTCTCACAAGCTCCTTTCTTACAAGTTTGTTTAGGTTGTCCATGTGCATGTGATGAAGCCTACGATGCCATAGCTATCCATCCTCGTTTCATACAACAAAGCATCTCATACTTTCCTGTGCTAATTCATTCGAGTTTATGACATATACATTATTGCACCTGTTAGCAAGAAGTAAACAATTTTTATTGTTATCTAGTACAGTGCATGTGTTTTTATCAAAAGTAACAATATACCCTTTATCACATAGTTGACTAATGCTAATTAAACTGTGTTTTAGACCTCTTACCAATAGGACATCCTCAATGGAGCATGAGGAACCAAAATTGATTTTACCTTTACCAATGGTTTGACCCGTGCTATTGTCTTCAAAGATGATGTCCTTCCCATTTTTCCTTGATAGTGATGAAAAGTATCTACTGTCACCAGTCATGTGATTTGAGCATCCACTATCAAGGTACCACCGATCTTTAGTTTTTATGCGTTGGGGTACCTGCACCAAGATTAGTAGGTATAACTTTGAGTGCCCAAGTTTGTTTTGAACCTACATTTGTATCCTTTCTCGCCCACACAAGGTTAGTATTCCTTTTAGTGAACAGTTATAAGAAATATGCCCTAGTCTACAACAAAAATGACATGGGATTCGACTATGTCTTGGGTCATGCGCACTTACATAATTCATATTTGATTTGTGATTGTGTTGATTTTTATGCACGTGCTTATGATAACATGATTTTTGGTGATGCATTGGCTCTTCGTAACCAAGCCCTCTATTATCATAATATGATCTTGAATTTCTTGTAATAAAGTAACTGGGCCCTTCATGCTTTTCAATAAATTTTTCGAGCTCAATTACCTTTTTACAAAGCCTCCTTCTAGTTATCTCATCATCTTTTGTATTCCAATGAAGAGTATCTTGTGTGGTATCAAGAATCCTATTTTGTTTAAGGGCTTCGTTACATCCTTCCACTACTTCATCAAAATTTCTTTTACATTCATCTAAGTCCTTTTTGAGCTTGGCAATATAGAGTGACTTCTCTTGAATCTCTCTTAAATAATCATCATGTTTTGCTAGAGATTCACAAATTTGTTGTTTCAAGGTTTCATTTTCATTCAGCAAAACATCATAATCTTTTTGACATGACCCAAGTTTTTCCAAAATAAGTGCATTCTTATTTTTCAGTTTATGATTCTTTGTTATGCACTCGTCATGTATTTCATTTGAATTGTGTTTATATTGCCTAAGTTCACGACTTAGTTTCTTGGCATAGTCTTTCAAATCATTACATATGTCTACGAGTTCATCATAAGTAGGTTGTTCGATTACCTCTTCTTGAGACGGTGATTGCACCTCACCACTCCCAAGAGCCATGAACCCGACGTTTCCATGATCTTGCTCTTCCTCACTTGAGTCCGAGTCTAGCCAAGTCACTTTTAGCACCTTCCTTTTCTGACTAGGATTGGAGCGATAGTGATCCCTGTTTCTGTTTTGTTGAGTATGACAGTTTGCACGGATGTGTCCAGGGCTTCTTACACTTGTAGCACACTTCTTCCTTCTCCTTTTCTCTTTCCTCTTGATACCTGCCATACATTTTATTTTTAAGGTACTTACGAAAATTGTCTTGTTAATAGAGCAATGTCCTCGTCGGACTCCTCATGTTCTGAAGCATCGTTTGATGGTCGAGCCCTTTCAGCTTTTAGTGTAATGGTTTTCTCCTCAGTCTTCGGTTTGATCTCGATATTTTGCCTGTATCGTTTTGTCTCCAACATTTTCATCTCGTACGTTTTTAGCTTTCCTCGAAATGGATAGTAATCGAATCCATTTTCTTCAAGAGTTTCTCTCATTGCTGCGGCCTTAACGTCCCACTCTGGCGTGAGACAGCTTATGAGCTTTCCGACCTTTCGATCATCATCAAGCCCCTTACCCAAGCTTTCAAGCTCGTGGGCAATGATATCGAACCGGTCGAGCATTTGGTCCACATTTTTACCTTGGCAACATGCGGAACACATCAAATTTATAAAAGCACAAATTCACTTTAGCTTTTACCTCGGAAGTGGTTCCTTCATGCCGCTTCAGCATGTTGTTCCAGATCTCGTAGGCTATTTTGCAATTACGCCCGCACCGCATTAGCTCTTCATTGTTCAATCCTGCATACAGAGCCGTTATGGCTTTAGAGTTTGCATTTTTGAGGGATAACTCCGCTTGTGTGAATGCCTTCTTTCCATCGCTAACCGGGATTTCTGTTTTGTTGATGCATACATTCCAAACCTCTTCTCCGAGCATCTGTAAAAAATGAGACATACGAACTTTCCAGACGTCATAGCATTTTCCATCAAAAAATGGTGATCGTGTAAGACTTGTCCCATTGGAGATGAAGGGCTCCGATGAGTACAAGTTTTGGGGAGGAGGGATTTCGGCCATTGGACCTTTCGCTTAAGCTTTAAGCTTTTTATAAGCACCTCGCTCTGATACCACTGTGAATCACCCTTAGGGGGGGCGAATAGGGTGATCGTGCAGAATTAAAAAAATTAAAAGATTAAAGTAAAATAAATCAAAGTAACGCAAAAGAAGCAAGAAAAGCAAACTCAGATGATACAGCGATATAACGTGGTTCGACCCCCAGGTCTACGTCCACACCACCTACTTGTAGCAATTCTCCGCTACAAGCATTCCACTATACTCAAAAACCCTTAGCACAATGATTTTCGGATTCAGGCCGAGAGACCTATTACACCCACAGGAGTCCTGTCAATCCAAGTCCTGTCAATCTCACCGAAGTGGAAAATAAAAGCAAATAAAACTCAACATCGTTTGAGATCTTGACTAAAGAATACAACCAATTCAACGCTCACACTCGGATTGATTATCAAGAGATTAGTTCAAAGTAATTTTCTCAGAAGGAATAGGTGAAGAAGACATAGTGGATTCGTTTGAATAAATAGAAGAGGAAGTATGTCGATCAAAAGAAGAAACGATACATTCCAAATAAGATATACAATCAAGTTGCGGTCGACCGGTCAAAGTGTGCAGTCGACCGGTCAGCTCTCTGGCGTAGCTAGAGAGTTGAAAGGTCGACCGCTATCTTAACTCATATAGGTTGCAGTCGATTGTGACAGTGGACCGACATATGGTACGGTCGACCGGTCGTTGGCTGTATACATCGAATCCACTTTGTTTTCTTACCATTAACTCATCTATCTTTAATCAATCAATTACAATAAATTTCTCACGAAAATATTGCTAAAAATCCAGACTTGATAGATTGCTTGGAGGCAAATTAATTGAGAGCTCTTTCCTCTTTAGCTTGTAGATGCAATCTCCCTTTATTACTTTCCTTGTTTGTATATTTGTGAATCTCTCTTGGATCTCTTTTTTATATTAATTAATCCCGAAAATCTCATACACTAAATTCAAACTTATTAGTACAAGTGAGCATGTTTTGTGCACACCAAACCAAGAGTCAACAGAATTTTTTACAAAAAATTACGAAAATGCTATACAAATATTACGAAAATGCTATTACGTAATTACGAAATTGCCATTAAAAATATTTCGTTTAAAAAAAGAGAGCAAAGGACGGATGACCTTCATCCGTCCAAGGTTCTTCCTCCAATTTGCTTCATGCCATTAATTTTTTTATATTTTTTCAACGTTGGACGGATGAAGAAGCTCCATCTGTTTTTTTTTTTTTTTTGACAGATTTAGAACCAACGATGGCAGACGTCTCCCTCTAATCCTATTTTCCAATTGCTAAATATGCAAATTTTGTTTAAATCAACAGTGGATGCTCTTAGGGATCAAATCAGGTCAAATTATCCGGATGTGCGCTCTTTAGTAAGTCACTTGTATCACTTAGTTGTGGGGCAGGGCCGGCCCTGATATGTAGGCGGGCAAGGCGGCCGCCTCGGGCCCCCGCCGAAATTGCGATTTTAGGGGCCCCCAATTTCAAACTTCCCTTGTAAATATAGGCACGCATTTCGCACGTAATTTTTTTTTGCATGTTTTTCTTTAAATGTATGGGGCAGGGGGGGCCCATTTCGGAAGTTCGCCTAGGGCCCCCCGGAACTCAGGGCCGGCCCTGTTGAGGGGATGACATATGCATGACTGAAGTAGCAAGACGAATATGACAGATGATGCCCTGAATTTAGCAGAGCCTTGTGGTTTCAGCAATAAAAGGCTCGAAGAAGCTTCCAGCTGTTGTTCTTCCTTTTCTTTCAATTCTAACTTTAATTCAGTTTCTTAAAGATCCGTTATTGCTCTTCTACATGTGTGTATCAGTGTGTGTACGCCTTATCATTTCCCCCTGCTTGCTTTGTGCAGTCATCGTTTCTAAACCTTGTGAGATGGTGCACAACTTGTAATACTGGTACAGTAAGTCTAAGATTTGTTCAAGGACAAAGTATAATTTGATTGTAGGTATTTCATTTTTAATAAATAAAACAGCTTTGTCCACCCTACAAGTAAAAAGATCACAAAACCTTCAAGCGATAACACCAAGATAGTGGGGATTAGAGGAAGATCAAGTGACCAACCTTGTCTAAGTCCCATGTGGATCTTCCACCTATAATACCCCACTATCTCACCACTAGTTTGAAGCACACTGTCAGTGTTTCTAATAAAGCTCCAACTGTCTATGACACTGTGCCCAATACCCACAGATGAGAATCTTCGAATAATATTATAGTGATAGAGAGAACTGGGCAAACTAAGAGACTTGCGTACTGTGTGATTGATGATAGCGCACTTCAAGTAGTGGGGCTTTCAGTGCATGCATCATATGGATCATCCACCTAAACAAAATCCATGCCTACCATCCCCACCATGCCTATAAATGAATACAAATCAAATTTGGCATCAATTAGATATCTGATATATGTTTTCTTATAATAAATGAATACAGATACGGTCAGTGATATTAGTCCTGAAAATAATTAAATATGTTCAACATCCAAACAATATATGTATCTGTAAATGTATCGCCTACTGGTAATCACATACAGATATGATAGTGTGCACCCTACACCCCCTCTATAAATCCCACACTGGTTGCAATGGCAGGTAGTGAAGGAAACCACAGGGGAAAAATGAAAGGTCTTTGGTTCTTTAGTCTCTCCCTTTCCCTTTTCTTTCTTTCACTGCAAGCTGCAGAAGAAAAGAGCGACATCTATGTGATTTACATGGGATCAATCCCGCACAATACAAATTCATACTCTCTCAGAGAGACCCACCTTCAGCTCCTCTCATCAGTACTGAAAAGGTTTTCAATAATCACATTTCTATCTCCTTTCTTTACAATCTCTCTTTCTAGTTAGTAGTTTTTCCTGACTTTGATTTGTAACAGGGAACAGCGTGCTGAGAAGAAAATATTGCGAAGATATGAGCATGGATTTTCTGGGTTCGCTGCAAGACTGTCAAAGGAAGAGGCTCTTGCAATCAGTAAGAAACCAGGCGTGGTTTCAGTATTTGCAGACCCAGTTTATCAACTCCACACCACACGGTCGTGGGAGTTCTTGCAACAGGATTCATCAGGGGAGAGTAATTCTAAGCAAGAGTATGATAATGGATTAATATCAGCCAGTGGATCAACTGATACGATTATTGGACTTTTGGACACAGGCAAGACCTGCAGAAAATAAATAATAAAAAACAACACTGTCAAATTTTCTTTCGTTTGTTGAATTACTTATCTTTTGTTTGAATGGTTTCAGGAATTTGGCCAGAATCTAAGAGCTATGACGATACTGGAATGAGTGCGATACCAACCCAATGGAATGGAACTTGCATGAAAGGGCCTGACTTCAGTCCTTCCAACTGTAACAAGTGAGCTAGCTGCAAGTAGCGCATTTTTTGCAGTTGAACAGCCACGAAGTTTGTTTTATTTGTTTAAAATGAATTTGTTTTGCTTACATAAACTTTTCGTAACCCTACAACTCTAAGTTGAAGTTTATAAGTTATAGGTGTAAAAGATCCTCACTATAAAGTTAATCCTACTTATAAGGGGAAGACGATTTAAGTTAAAGGAGATGCATTTAGTTTAAGACCTGTACTACACAAAAATATACATATATTTCGTAAAATATAATTTTGATATCCTTTCGTATTTCTTACTTTCTTATTCAATTCAATTTTGGTAAACTATATACATTTGTTTATTTACTAGATTTGCCCGTGGGCACATGCCTACGGCACGTCTTTGGAATGATACAGCATATAAAAATCTTTGTAAACAGTAAATTAACATTTAGCTCAAGTTTGAATAGTATGACAATAATAAGTTGTAAATAAAAGTCTATATTTCCATTAGTATATGTTAAAAAATAATTATAAATTAGGGGTAAAATCCAACTTCTTAGAACTTTGAGGGTGGAAAATGATTAAATTTAACTATTGATGAGATATTTGTTATTTTAAATGTAACATGATCAATAAAAAAACATACAAAATCTGAAAACTTACAAACATGAAATCTGAAATCTAAATTTCTGAGTAAACAGAGAGAAAAAAAGAGAGAGGGGGAAAGAGAGAAATATGAAAAAGTGAAGAGATAAAAGAGATAGTAATAAAGTAATGAGTTTTTTAGTTTTAGGGGGGGAAACTTTGGTTTTGGTGGGAAAAGTTTTTGGAGGGAAAATATGTTTTGGGATGGTGAATCTGAACCGTTGATTTTGTTTCAATTGAAGGGGAACCACTTGATAGCTCTTTTTCAAATTGTTTTGTGTTTTATTATATATACTAGATTTGCCCGTGGGTACGAATTTTCCCGTGGGCACGTGATTATGACACGTCTTCAGAACGATACATCATATGAAAAGCCATGTAAACAATAAATTAACAATTATGTAGCTCAAGTTTGAATATTATGACAATAATTAGTTGTAAATAAAAGTCCGTGTTTCCATAAGTATATATATATATATATATATATATATATATATATATATATATATATATATATATATATATGAGTCCTCTTCGGTTGCACACTATTTTTGGTGAGAACTCATGAAATAAAGACCCTATGAAAAATTCGAACGCTCATATTGTTCTATATGCCTAAGATAGCCTAACAATAAAAAATCAAGTAATTTGAAGTTCATTTGCCCATCCATCATACTGTTAGAATTTTCAACCATAAAAATTTGTGATGATGTAAATCATGGACAAATGAATTTCAAATTAATTGATTTTTTATTATTAGGCTATCTAAGGTATATAGAACAATATGAGCGGTTCAGATTTGTCATAGGTGCTCTATTTCGTGAGTGCTCACGGAGTGCTCACCAAAGTAGTGTGCAACCGAAGATTTCTCTCTCTCTCTCTCTCTCTCTATATATATATATAGAGATATATATATAGAGAGAGAGAGAGAGAGAAAAGGGGTATGAGCAACTTGCTCATTTAGTAAATAAGCAATTGATGATGTGGCATGCATGTGATTGAAAAATTCTTTAAAATGTTAGTTGTCCAATGTATCACATGCATGCCACATAATCAATTGCTCATTTACTAAATGAGCAAGTTGCACATATCCCTTTTACCTATATATATATATATATATATATATATATATATATATATATATAGAGAGAGAGAGAGAGAGAGAGAGAGAGAGAGAGAGAGAGAGAGAGAGATAAATAAATAAAGGAGTTGTTTGGGGAGATTTGAAATTAAGTTTTAGGGGGAAACTTTTTTTTGGGGGGGGGGGGGGGGGGGGGGGGGGAGGCATTTTGTAAGGTTAGATCTGATGGAACTGAGATGAATCCCAGGACTACGGATTGGTGTGTGTATCGATCGTTAAAGATAAACAGATTGCTTAATTGTGATCTAACCCTATACAGCGGAAACTAGGGTTCACAAAGTATACCTGCGGTGAGAAGAAGACGACAGCGACCCCAAGATCTTCTGCACGTATTCCTTCCTCGGGTTGGACGTCGTGTGGGCGACGATCTCCCAACCTTTCTCCCTTGGCTGACCTCTCTTTCTCTCCTTACGTGAATCACGAGATTTGAGAAAAAAATCTTATATTTCAGATTGTCAATGACGGCCAGAGAAATAGAGGATATATATAAGGCTACGGCAGGGACCATGAGGAGAAATTAGGGTTAGGTCTCCTAACGGATCTGGGTATCCCGTGTTCAGCCCGAACACACAACCCAGGCCCATTAACAATAGCTCGGTCCACTAAGGAGCTATTGTTGCACTACCTTCCTAATCCCAAATTATATTTATGGGCTCCTTTTATTATATGCTCGTTCAACTCCCCATGTTAAGATATCGAATGTCCGTCGATCAAATTAAGTTACTGACAACTATATTGATCAACATCTTATATCCTTAAGTAGTACCACTCAACTTTATTTATCATGTCGGATGTAATCCACCTGCAGGGTTTACATGACAAACCTTATGAGCTCCTTAAGGGGACATCATCAACCCAACGTATCGGGACATGGATTTCTTTTACAATCAACAGCCCATCATACATACAATGCTATTACCCAATTCATAGAGGTTGTTGATCCATAATGAATCTCACTCTTTTATGAGTGAAAGTAATGCACACTGCATATACATGTCTGTTATTATATCTGGATTAAGAGCATAAGCATCCATAATAACAGAGGTGTTTGTTCTCTTTTGTAGTCAGTACAAAGAGAACAACCTCAAGTGGTCCTGTTCAATACACACAAAGTGTACTAGTGTAAACCTATAGTCAAGACAGACTACTACCAGATTACACTACAACCTTTCCAATGGATTGTCCAAGTCCGTCTAGGTTGTGAACTATTTATATATTCCATAGGGAACTGATAATATGATCTTCTGTGTGTCACCTCACACCATATTATCAACCTTATAGAATATCAGACACTTGCATTAATATTATAATAAACACAATATGCAAACATATGCCCATATGATTCTCATTCAAAAAAAATAAGGAAATAAAGTTAATACAAAAGTGATGCTTTCAGTATATAACCCTAACAAGATCTGGGCCTTTAATTTTGGGGATTAAAGGAGAGCCACCTTTCTTTGTGTTTTATTATATAAATACTAGGTTTTCCAGGGGACACGTGCCTACGGCACATCTTCTGAACGATGCAATATATGAAAGACACTCTAAACAGCAAAATATATATAATCCTGTTTGACTAAAAAAATCACATTGGTCAACATTTATATGCAATACCATCTAGTTAGTGACTACATAATAAGTTATAAAAAATAATTAGAATGTCGTAAAATAATTACATACTAAAATAATTAGGGGTGGTTTAGTTGGTTGTAAAAAAAATGAAGTGAGAGAAAATACCTGTAGTTAAAGAAAATCTTTGGATTTGATTTCTTAAAAGTAGCTTTGGTTGAATATAGATTTACTGTAGCAATAATTAAATGTTAGTTTTGTTTTGGTTGTAGTAATACTGTAGTGAAAGTAATTTAAAACACTTTTTATTTTTTGTTTTACATGAAATTAATAAAAAAAATAGGGATTAATTAATTTTATTTAAGCTTAACCCCTAATGTTTTCATGAGTTAATTAAGCTTAATTAGATTGAAACTAATTAACTTTTAATCCCTAAATTTTAATTAATTAAGAAAAACCTAATTAAATCACAACAATTAAATGTTTTCTTAATTAACATTAGTGCGATTTTAATTAGTCTTTCCTTAATTAATCAAAAGTAAGGATTAAAGGTTAATTAATTTCAAAACCCAAACAGTTATCAACTACTTCACACAACATAAAGTATAAATCTGAATGTGGTTACTGTATTTACTGTAGCTACAGTAACGGACAGAAAAATATCTTTTGTGAGCATAAATCTGGACCGTAGATTTCCTTCCAATTGAAGGAGAGCCACTTGATAGCTTTACTTTGGATTGCCTTGTGTTTTATTATATAGATATTATATTAATTTTGTTACCTGAAAATCTTTATTAGTTTAGTTTAACTTTAAAAACATGTCTTAATTACAAAAAAAATATAATTAAAAATTGTAGAAAAAACACAGTTCTCAGAGAGCGGCAATTGCTTTATTCCTAGCTACAAGGGTCAGACTGGTCAGCTTATCTCTACTATTTTAATGGGAGAGTTGGGATTGTAAACAAACAAACCCTAATTTTGTAACTGAGTAAACACGTGCAATATACGGCAAACTAAATCCACCAAACATACCCGTGTGATGCACGTGCAGCTTCTAAAAAAGGGATATTTTAGTAAATGCCCCCATTTAAAATGTGAAAATTAGCATATACCCCCACTATTTTTAAAAACTAAGAAATACTCTTATTTCTAATATTATAATGGGAGAAGACCTTAGTGTCATTTGTAAATGTTTTGTCAATCTACCAACCCGTGCAATACACGTGCATAACTATTATAAAGGAGGTTCTAAGTTCAAATCCAGATTATATCTAAATTTTTATTTTTAAAAACTATATTTATAAAGACGTGCATCGCACGTGCAAATTACTAGTATGATATAAATCAACCGATATGTATGGTAGCTAGTTATACCTTTCTCCTCTGAACCTGAAAGTTTGTACCTAAACAGGAAGATAATAGGTGCAAGATACTACAATTTAGATGGCTTGAAACCATCCACATCCCTGACCGACGACGGCTCACCCCGAGACGATTTGGGTCACGGCACCCACACGTCATCCACTGCAGCAGGGGCGCTAGTGCTCAATGCATCTTACTATGGGCTTGCCCCAGGAACAGCCAAGGGCGGGTCCACCGCATCTCGTATTGCAATGTACAAGGTCTGTGGATCGTCAGGCTGCCCAGGTTCTGCACTCCTAGCTGCATTTGACGATGCAATTTCCGACCATGTCGATCTAATTTCACTGTCCATTGGAGCATCCGCATTTTTCGGCCCTGATTTTTCTAGTGACCCGATAGCCATTGGTGCATTCCATGCAGTTGATAAGGGGATATTGGTGGTGTGCTCAGCTGGGAATGATGGGCCATCTGCAGGTACAGTTGTGAATGCAGCCCCATGGATTCTGACTGTAGGGGCCACCACGATAGACCGACATTTTGAGTCAGATGTACTGTTGGGGGCTAACAATAAGGCAATCAAGGTAACAATTACTACTAGCTTTTTCTTCCAGCCAAACATGGAAAAAACTTTTTCTTCCAGTTCTTTATCTTTGTTACTCTTTCAAACAACTAAATATACACAAAAATCTTTATCTAGAACCCTTTTAGCTGAAGAACCTTCCATAAACATTTCCTTTTAGTTATATCCTAAGCAAGATGAAGCCAGAGACAGTGCATTTCAAGTACAATTTTATTCAAAAAAGAAAAGTATTGTTCAATTGACAAAAGCATAATTTCACAAGTAATATGATTCTTAGAGCATCTGTAGTCGTTGGCCCGTTTGCGATTTTTTCCAAAATACCCATAATTTGGCAAAAAATCAGATGTGGTTGTTGGTCATTTTTTCATTTTTGGGGTTTGGGTGAACAATTGCTAGCCATATTTAAGGGAGGATATAACATTTTGCAAAATTTGGCAATCAGAATATAATTTTTCATCCGTCGCTCGGATTCTCCAAAAATTTGTAGGGACGATCAATGATCTTTCGTCCATATTTTTCAAAAAAAAATTAAAACACATTGAACGGCACAAAAAAAAATTTAACTAAAAAAAAAGTTTCTCGATGGGAAATGATCTCCTGTCTAAGGCCTCCCCCTTCTCAGATTTTTTTTTAAAAACCTGTACATTTAGGCCTATAGAACTTATTAATGGTCCATTTCGGATTTAATTCAGATTTTTTGTAACGGATGATATATGATATCCCCTCCGATATTTTTTGTAGTTAATTTTTTTTTGCTCCAACGGAAAATGATCTTCCGTCCAACACCTTTTTTAAATTAAAAAGTCAAATTTTGGATTTAAACGAGTACAACTTACTTCTTGGGCCGGCCCCCACCTTGAGGCCAGTGAGGCGGCTGCCTCAGCTCCCCCCCCCCCCCCCCCCCCCCCCCCCCCCCCAATTATTTTTTGCACTTTTAGAGTCCCAAATTTATAATTTCCTTGTAAATATAGGCACATATTTTGCACGCAAAAAAATTTATACTGTAATTAGGGACCTCTAAAAATAATTATTTAGGCCTTTTGTCTTGGACCCCCGGTATGTTAGAGCCGGTCCTACTTCTAAATTTCATGAAATTACCTCTAAATTTTAACTTACAACTATACAGATGCTCTTTGAAAAGATATGTTAATCATTAAAGAACACATTTCAAAGGGCTGTTCATTTGAGGTAGACTATTTTAGTTCCAAATATGAAAGAAATAGTGCATTATAACAATTTCATTGGGTAAAATTACCTCTAATATGTAAGTGGGAAACTTCCAATAAAAAGAAAGAGTGCAGTATAACAAGGATTTTTTTTAATATGCCACTTTTCGAATAGTTTCACAGAAAGAAGACAATTATTAAAGTATTTACATTCGTGGACTCAACAACCAAACTCGCCGTTGGAAACTAAACGTGCTGTTCCCAACAGCGAGTTTAGTTGTTTCATACTCGCCGTTGGGACACGGCGAGTTTAGTGCTAACTTTTTGAGAAACTCGCCATTCCCAATAGGCGAGTTCAGTTCAAAATATCAACGAAGACTCGCCGTTCCCAATGGTGAGACATCTACACTAGACTCGCTGTTGGGAATATATAGCGAGTTTAGTTCAAAATTTTCAATAAAGACTCGCCGTTCCCTAACGGCGATAACATTTATACTAGACTCGTTGTTGGGAACGGCGAGAGTGTAGGAAATTTCACAGAGTGAAACACTCTATTGGACTTAGTGAATTTTCTAAAAAAACTCTATAGATTTTTTTTATAACTAAACTCGCTATTCCCAATAGCGAGTCTAGTGTAAATGTCATCGTCATTGGGAACGGCGAGTCTTCAAAAAAATATATATATATACTAAAACCGTCATTCTCAATTGCGAGTCTAGTGTAAATGTCATCGCCGTAGGGAACAGCGAGTTTTCAAAAAATAAATAAAAATAAAAAATAAAAAATAAAAATCCTTAGTCGTTGGGAACGCCGAGTCTTCATTGAAAATTTTGAACTAAACTCGTCAGTTGAAAACGGCGAGTTTAGTTGTTAAGTCTACAAGCACAACTACTTTGACAACTTGTTATCTTTCTGCAAATAGTTTCGAAAAGTGTCATATAAAAAAAAATTCTATAGCAAGGGACCTAAATTTTTTCTTTAAAATATTATCTGATGAAAATGCTTTCATTTTTTGTTGAATGAGAATACTGTTCCGGAAGTCAGGATGAAACAAAGGGTCTAGTGTCCCTATTTTCATTTTTATCAAGCTTTGTTTAAATGTTACAGGGTGAAGCAATAAACTTCTCGAACCTTGAGAAGTCTCCATTGTACCCATTGATAGGTGGTGCATCAGCAGCGTCTAATTCAAGCAACACCAATTCTGCAGCGTAATCTTTTCCTGATTTTCAAGCCACTTTCCAAATATATTCCATTTACCCGTCATTTTTTTCGGGAAAAAATAAAAGTAATCTTGCTTTGTTTTGTTTTCAGTCACTGTGAGTTTGGTGCACTGGATGCAAGCAAGGTCAAAGGAAACATAGTACTGTGCAAGCACTCTCCAGATGATACATCAAAGCGACTGAAAACAAATTTCTTGCAGACCTCAGGAGCACTTGGAGCAATCTTCGCTGATGATTCAACACAGTCGAAAATCAATACTTACATAGATTTCCCTGTGACCGAGGTCTCCTCAGAAGCAGCTAATGACATCTACACTTACATCAACTCTATCAAGTAAAGTCTCGTATCCCTCCCTGAATCGTGGGTTTTTTATGATATACCGCCCCTCAAACAGTCTCAATTGGATATTTGTTAGAGCATAGTCGTTTGCCATACATCCAAATTTTTCAAAATTTAGAAAAAAAAAGCGTTGTGGTCGTTGGCCATTACCCAAAATTTGGGTTTAATCGCTACAGTAGTCGGCTATATTTGGCAATCGAAATGACAATTGCCAAAATATAACTGATGAAAGATGATTTACCGTCCCTTCGATCGGACGATAGATTATCTTCCGTAGCTTAAATTTTTTTTTTATCGGACGATACATTATTTACCTTCTGTAGACAATCGCAGACTCAAAATTAACGGACGAAAGATAAAGTGCCGTCCCGAACAATTAAAAAAAAATTGGCAAAAAGAGTCGGACGGTAGATAATCTACCGTCCCTAACAATTTTGAATAAGACAAAAGTCCCTCACTTTTGCCTCTCTTTTTTTTTTTGTTTGTTGTTTTTTTTGTCCTTTTGTGCTTCATTTCAGGCAAATTTTTTCTTTTTTTAAAATTTTGAGACGAAAGATAATCCTCCGTCTGACCAAATTTTAACTTTCGATAACTACAGCGCCGACTCAAATTTTCTATTTTCATTTGCCAAATACCCAAAAAATGGCTCACAATGACTACAGATGCTCTTAAATAAGTATAACCTTCAAGAAAAAGTCAAGTTTTTTTTCTATCGCACTCTTGAATGAATTTAAACTAATAATAGATTAATTATTAGTTTTTAGTTCATGTGCTGCTTCCTTAATGTGTGATGATGCTATCGTTTGATGTCTGAAGCTCTTGGTGAATTGATTTACTTTCTATTCTTTCTTAGACGTTGCTCTGTTGCTGATTTGGGTACAATAGTTTGTTCTGAGAATTGATGTATGAGACTTATGAGGTTTTATACTTTATTGATGGAGTTCTATGATATCCAAACAAGTTGATACTAATAATTTTAAATTTATTATTCAATTTACATTTTTCCCATCATTTCTAACTAGATTCTCCAAATATGAAGATATTTTACATGTTAATTCTATATTTTACTAATTTTAAGCTAAATATGAGTGTTATGCGATGTTCATTTACTTTTTCATTTTAAAGAAAGCATATTTTATATATTATATATTTTAGGTCCATATTGTTCAAGACAAAACGATTAATTCCTGCCAACTGAATTTCTCTGATTGTTAATGAGTTAACAAAAAATAGTTAATCATCATCTCGATTAATTTATCATATCATATGATTAACTCTAATAAATAACTAATCAAATTGACCTAATATAGGTTGAAAAACATGTATTTGAATGTATACTAGAATAAGCAATATAAGTAATATTGATTTTATTTTAAGTAAAATGGTTGTGTAATTTCGGCAGCATTATGTTTTATGGATTATGAGCAATATTTAACAAGTCTTTTGGATGTAATATCATTTCAGAGTAAGTAGTAATACTTTGGACGGAGATAACAAGTCTTAAGAGTTCTGTCTAATTTAATTATTATTGTTGAAAGGAATCCAGTCGCTACAATCCTGCCTTCAGTCACGGTTAAAAATTTTAAGCCAGCACCACAAGTGGCCTACTTTTCAGGAAGAGGTCCCTCAACTAAGACTAGCAATATTTTGAAACCTGATGTTGGTGCTCCAGGGGTGAACATACTGGCATCATGGATCCCAACAAATGGGTCATCTGAGGTCCCTTCGGGCCAGAAACCAATGCCATTCAATCTCGAATCTGGGACTTCGATGGCCTGCCCGCATATCGCTGGGGTCGCAGCTATAGTCAAGTCTTGGAACCCATCATGGTCTCCATCTGCCATAAAATCAGCCATCATGACTACAGGTAACTACCTACCATCTTATAGATGATACTCCTATTGACTATATTTGTTTCTAGACCTTTATTTACTGTGATTTATTTCTATACCTTTATTTGCTGTGATTTACCACCAAGAGGTTTCACATTTGTGAACATTTTATCTCCGTCCAAAGTATTTTAAGATGATGTTTCAGTTAGAAAATGGGTGTTTTATACACCATTTACGAGCCAGTTTTTTAGCAATTTTTTTGAGTAAGATCATCAATGAATTATTGAGAGATCTTGATTGATTTGTATTCTACTTCGTGAATAGATCAAAATCATATATTAATTTGCTAAAAACGGTTAAGAGGTGAATGAGAAATTGTCTCTCAAAGTTAGACGTTTTCATTCTTGAAAATGGATTAAGGAAACATAATCTCACATCGGAAAAATCAAAAAAATTAGAAAATAATATATAGTAACCTCCTTCTAAGCATTGTAAGATAGCTAGAAGAGAGGATCTCCCTCTCATGCGCAGGAGTGCAAATCTCGGACTGGATTACATGCAACTTGTGTGCGCCTACACGTCCTGTGGACACAAATGCCGAACTGACATGACCCCACCCGGTGCAGAGGCTCTTTTTGCTAACTGTGGGAGGCTCTTTTTGCTAACTGTGACATTCAGGGCATTCACTGTTGTCTGCCGTTACACTGAAGGCATTCATATCTTTGTCTACCGTTACAAGTTTTAACCCTGACTTTATATATAGAGCCCCCTCTCTCTCTTTCTCCCTTGCACCAAAAATTATCTTCTTTCTTTTCTGTTTAATTTTGCTCTGCTCCGTTCCTCAGTCCTGCTGTTTGGTAAGTCGGTGATAGAGTTCTCACGCTGTCGGTTGGTTCGAGGGTGTTAGGTGGTGCCTACGTGAACACTCTAGTCGTTGCATCCTGGAAGACAGATGCCTTCGCACAATCCAGCAACCGGAAGAGTCGATATCTATTTTAAGGACATTGTGTGGTACACAAGCCTCGACTGCTCTGAACAATGTTGATCAAGGGCCAAGGCAATGTGATCTTGAAGATGACTTCTGGAAAGGAACTGACTCTGAACAATGTTGCATATGTTCCTGAAATCCGTAAGAACCTGGTATCTGGTTCGTTGCTTAATAACCACAGGTTTTCGTTTAGTGTTTGAGTCGAACAAATTTGATTTGTCGAAGAGTGGAATGTATGTTGGTAGATGATACATGAGTGGTGGAATGTTCAAACTCAGTGTAATGACCATGGTCAAAGACATTAATAAAGCTAGCTCTTCTACTTATATACTTGAGTCTTCCAGTTTATGTCATGGTAGACTAGGACATATTAATTATGATACTTTGCGTAGACTAATTAACTTGAATCACATACCAACATTCCAAATTGATTCCAAACAGAAGTATGAAACTTGCAAAACTAACAAGATCATCGTTTAAAAGTGTTGAAAGAAACACTGAACCTCTTGATTTAATTCACACTCATATTTGTGATTTGAAAATGATACAAACAAGAGATGGTAATAAATATTTTATTACCTTCATTGATGATAGCACAAAATACTGCTATGTATATTTGCTTAAAAGTAAGGATGAAGCTATAGAGAAATTTTGTTCTCTATAAAAATGAGGTTAGGAACCAACTCAATAAGAAAATTAAGGCACTAAGAAGCAACAGAGGTGGAGAGTATGAATCGCCATTTGCTGACACGTGTGCTAAGCATGAGATTATAGATGAAATGACAGCGCCTTATTCTCCTCAGTACAACGGTGTTGCTGAGAGAAAGAATCGTACATTGAAATAAATGATGAATGCAATGTTAATAAGTTCTGATTTGCCACCAAACTTGTGGGGAGAAGCTATTCTTTCAGCTAACTATCTTTTGAATAAGGTGCCCAAAAAGAAAGAAGAGAAAACTACATATGAATTATGGAAAGGAAGAAAGTCATCCTACAATTACTTGCGAATGTGGGGATGTCTTGCCAAGGTGGCAGTACCTCCACCTAAGAAAGTGAAAATAGACCAAAAAATGGTTAATTGCATTTTCATTGGCTATGCACTTAACAGTAGTTCCTATCGGTTCTTGGTGTACAAATCCGATATCACCGATATATCAAAGAACACGATAATGGAGTCTAGAAATGCATCGTTCTTTAAAGATGTATTTCCATGTAAGTCAAATGAGGAACCAAGTTTCTTCAAACGAACACATGATACTATTAGTGAAGATAGTGAAGACCAAGATGAAAAGTTGAGGAGGAACCTCGACGCAGTAAAAGAACAAATATGGAAAAATCTTTTGGTCCGAATTTCTTGACTTTTATGCTTGAAGGTGAACCTCAAACCTTCAAGGAAGCGGTGAACTCTAGTGATGGTCCTCTATGGAAAGAAGCCATCAAGAGTGAAATTGATTCTATATTGCAAAATCATACTTGGAAACTAGTGGATCTTCCACCGGGTAGTAAACCTTTAGGTTCCAAGTGGATCTTTAAGAGAAAAAGAAAACCTGATGGATCAATTGATAAATATAAGGCAAAACTTGTAATTAAATGTTATAAACAAAAGGAAGGTCTTGATTACTTTGATACGTATTCTCCTGTGACGAAATTTCATTAGGATGATACTTGCTGTAGCAGCTCTGCGCAATCTTGAAGTACATCAAATGGATGTAAAAATAGCTTTTCTTAATGGAGATTTAGATGAAGATTTCTACATAGAACAACTTGAGGGTTTTTCAGCTACAGGACATGAAAAGAAAGTGTGTAAACTGGTGAAGTCATTATATGGCTTGAAACAAGCTCCAAAGTAGTGAAATGAGAAATTTGACAATGTCATGATGAAAAATGGCTTCAAGATCAATGAATGTGACAAATGTGTATATGTCAAAGATACAGAAGATGGATATGTCATTATATGTTTGTATGTAGATGACATGCTTATTATTGGAAGCATTGATCAGATAATTAAATCTGTTAAAAACATGTTGAACTCGAGGTTTGACATGAAAGACATGAGACTAGCTGATGTTATATTGGGAATTAAAATCACAGAAACATCAGACGAGCTTATTTTAAGCCAATTACATTATGTTGAAAATATTCTTGAAAATTCTGATAAAGATAATTCTGGAATTTGCCAGAACTCCAATAGATCTAACTTTACATTTATCCAAGAATAAAGGTAAGAGTATTTCTCAAGTAGAATACTCTAGAATCATAGGCAGTCTAATGTACTTAATGAGTTGTACAAGACCAGACATAGCCTATGTGGTAAGTAAACTAAATAGATATACGAGTAATCCTAGGAAGCGAGCATTAGCAAGCAATTAAAAGAGTACTGAAGTACTTGCTGTTTTACTCGTAACCTGTGGGCTGCACTATACGAGATACCCGGTTGTACTTGAAGGATACAGTGATGCGAACTGGATATCGAGTGATAGTTCAAAATCTACTAGTGGCTATGTGTTTATACTAGGTGGTGTAGCAATTTCTTGGAAATCCTCGAAACAAACAGTGATCACTAAATCCACGATAGAATATGAATTTTTCGCACTGTTCAAATGTGGGGAAGAGGCTGAATGGTTACGCTACTTCCTTGAGGATATTCCAAGGTGGACGAAGCCTGTGCCTCAAATCTGCATACATTCAGATAGTCAATATACAATTTGTAGAGCACAGAGCAATATGTATAATGGTAAATCTAGACATATTCATCGAAGACATAATACCATTAGACAACTACTCTTTACTGGAGTTATCTTTGTGGACTATGTAAAGTCAAAGGATAATATTGCGGATCCGCTAACTAAAGGGTTAAACAGAGAGTTAGTTGATAAATCATCGAGGGGAATGAGACTAAAGCTCATGAAAGAATAAGTCGATACAATGGACACCCAACCTAGCTGACTGGAGATCCCAAGATCTAGGTTCAAAAGGACAACTAAATTGTAAAGACCAAGTTGGATCACTGTGGGAACTTTCTCATGTCCATTCCCATGATGAAACAGTGATGCCAGTAAGATAACAGGTTAAGCTAGATTTTTAATGATTCTTATGCGTCGGATATCCGAGCAGAGTAATACGGGTTACTCTTAAGTAAGAAATCACATATGTGAGAGGGAAGACGGGCCGCTTTGAAAGGAATAATATAGGGTAATATTCTTGTTAAACTCTTACAGAACCAGGCGTATGTTCATGGCAAAAAACGAACATAACAGTAAGAACTGAAAATGCGTTAGGAAGATTTCTATGTGAGATATGTCATCGTTTACACAAATGACAGAACAGTTCAAGGACAACGTGTCTACTGTTTAGTTAGTAAAGTAAATATATTTTCATAAGGGAAGGTTCAAAGAGTAACACCTAAGTATCCTATGCAAGAATCAACCGCTGAATTCTATCACAAAGTCTGTCGTGTCTGTAGTCGTCAATTTTCATTCATGTGGGGAATGTTAGAAAATGGGTATTTTATACACCATTTACGAACCAGTTTTTGAGAAATTTTTTGAGTAAGATCCTCAATGAATTATTAAGAGATCTTTATTGATTTGTGTTCTCCTTCGTGAGTAGATCAAAATCATATATTAATTTGCTAAAAACGGTTAAGGGGTGAATGAGAAATTGTCTCTCAAAGTGAGACGTTTTCATTCTCGAAAATGGGTTAAGGGAACATAGTCCCACATCGAAAAAAATCAAAGGAATTAGAAGAGGATATATAGTAACCTCCTTCTAAGCATTGTAAGATAGTTAGAAGAGAGGCTCTCTCTCGCGCGCGTAGGGGTGGTGTGAATCTCGGACCGGATTACATGCGACTTGTGTGCGCCCGCACGTCCTGCGAACACGAATGCCGGACCGACATGACCCCATCCCGTGCATAGGCTCTTTTTGCTACAGTTTTTGATTTTTTCCTTTGTAAACGGCTGTTATAAATGCAGAAACGGTTTTGTCTGTCGTTTCAGTGCAGTATTAAACATTTTGTCTGTCGTTATAGTGTATGCATTCAAGTGACTGTCTGCAGTTACACTGTGGCATTCAGGGCATTCACTGTTGTCTGCCGTTACAGTGTACGCATTCAATACATTTTCTGCCGTTACACTGAAGGTATTCATATCTTTGTCTGCCGTTACAAGTTCTAACCCTGACTCTATATATAGAGCCCCCCCTCTCTCTTTCTCCCTTGCACCAAAAATCATCTTCTTTCTTTTCTGTTTAATTTTGCTCTGTTCCGTTCCTCGGTCATGCTGTTTGGTAAGTCGGTGATAGAGTTCTCATGCTGTCGGTCGGTTTGAGCGTGTTACGTGGTGCCTACGTGAACACTCAAGTCGTTGCATCCTGGGAGAAGGACGCCTTCGCACAATCCAGCAACCGGAAGAGACGAAATCTGTTTTAAGGACATTGTGTAGTACACAAGCCTCGACTGCTTTACCTTGTTGCATATTATTTGGGTTGTTTGTAAGTTATTATTTATTTAATTTTATTTTCTTGTTGGATTTTCTTCCTCTCCTATTCTCTTCTCTGTTTTCTGTGTCTCTCAATCAGTTGAGTTTATTGTAAAGGAAAGTTTATAAAGAATTTTGATAAGAGTTCCTTCCCACTCATATACATGGTTTATGTCTAATCATTTAATCACTAATTTAATCACTAATGATCATTTAATTACTAATGACCATTAACTTCAACACCAAAAAAATTTGCTTGTTGTTCCGTCCGACAATAATTTTGTTTCTTTTTTCCAAACTATGGCAATCGACGACTGCGAACAAACTCTCTTTTTGTCATTTCTCACTTTGCCAATTTGTCAAATATGAGAAAAACGAGTGTGAATGCTCTAAGAGCATGTGTCGTCGTTGGCCAACTATCCAAAAAATGAAAAAGTTGGCCAAAAATCTGCTGTAGTCGTTAGCCAAATTACTCATATTTTGGGTTTGAGCTGAACAGTCAACTGCCAAAATTGAGAGAAGAAATGGCAAAATCCAAAATTGGGTTTCAGAATATGATATCTCGTCCTTCGAACAAATTTTGTTTTTAATTAAATAGATCGGGCGGGATATCAGATATTCCGTCGGGTCGAATTTTTAATAAAAAATTAAAAAAAGTCAAATAACAAGATGATATCCCATCCAATTCATTTCCATCTGAATTTGTTTCCTATACATCTAACCTATAGTCAGTTCTATGGGTAGATTTACTTAAAATCTCGCATAATTTTTTGATATCCCGTCCGATATTTTTAAATTAAAAAAACCCCCCCCACACAAGAAATCATCTTCCGTCTATGCGTTTAAAAGCCAAATTTTGGGTTTAGACGACTACAACTCAGTTCTATAATTTCTATTGCTATATGTCAAATACCCATATTTTGGGTTGAGACGACTACAGATGCTCTAAAATTTGGGTATTTGGCATTTAGAAATAGAAAATTTTCGTATGAGCTGTAGTCGTTTTAATCCAAAATTTAGACAGACGGTAGATGAAGTCTCGTCCCACAATTTTTTAAAAAAAAAAAAAAATCCTTGGATGACGAATGATTTCCTGTTCGCTAGGATTTTTTTCTTTTTATGAAAGAAAACCAAGAGATGGGAAATCATTTCCCGTTTCAGCAATTAAAAAAAAAATAAAAAATTTTGCTCATGGTCGGGGAATCATTTCCCGTCCGAGAATTTTTTCCTAATTAAATCTTAATTAAGTTTTAATTAAATCCTAATTAAATCTTAATTAAATTCTAATGTGTATGCATAATAATTCTATAGGCATAAATCCATAGAATTTCCTCTTTCAAATTAAGGAAGAAATCTCGTGAACGCGAAATCATTTTCCCTCTGACAATTTTTTTTAAAAAAATTGATCGGAAAGGAAATGATTTCCTGTCCAATAGATTTTAAAAATAAAATAAAATATCGTTAGCTATATTTTGCAAATTCTCATTTCTCCTCCCAAGTATAGCCCACTACTGTTCATCTCAAATCCAAAGATTTAGGTATTTGGCCAAAGACTGCGAGACATTTTTTTCTCAAATTTTGCAAAATTAAAATTTGGGATAGAAATTAAAACTTGGGATAGCCAAGGGCTACAGATGCTCTAAGGGGTTTAAAATCTAAGTCAGTTCATAACCCCCCTTATATAATAGAGAATTCCCAACTCAAACCACAAAAAAACCTTATACTATCACTATGTTAAGTAATTAAAAATAACTTCTGCGGCATAAACAGCCTGTTTATCATTGGAAACAAATTGTTTCTTGTTAATTTGTATTGCTTTTGTTCGGACTTGTTACTTTGACTGGAATTTTCACATAAAAGAAAGAGACTTTCTGTTCTACGTAGGAGGAGAGCTTCTTCAGCATAGTTTAGATAGAGACGGCATTTAAATTCTGTAAGTAGAAGAAATTAATGCAAAATCACAGTCGAGTGAAGATCTTAAGACAATTTTTCTGAGCTTCACCATTGCAACTAACAGAATTCCTTGCTGTTTGTTACCCTTGGTTAGCAGCAACTCAAACAAACAATGACAAGGCCTCCATAACAACTGACATGGGCTCAATAGCAACACCCTTCGACTATGGAGCAGGAGAAGTAAACCCCACCGCAGTTCTTCAACCTGGTCTTGTATATGAAGCTGGAACACTCGACTACTTGCAGTTCCTCTGTAACTACGGATACCCACCAGCCACTATCAATCTTATCACAACAATTCCGAACGGATTCAATTGCACAAAAAACTCAACCCTAGACTTGATATCTAACCTTAACTACCCATCAATTTCTGTCTCCAACTTCAGTGTAAAGGCGAGAAAGACCGTGAGTAGAACTGTTACCAATGTGGGGGCTGAAGAAGCTACTTACCTTGCAAGTGTGAAGGCTCCAACTGGACTGGATGTGAAGGTTGTACCGAGTAAGCTTCAGTTTTCAAAGATTGTTAAGAAGCTGAGTTACCAGGTGACTTTTTCTGCGGCTAGTTCACCAGTGGAAAAAAATATGTTTGGTTCTATTACTTGGTCGGATGGAACACACACAGTGAGAAGCCCATTTGTGGTTATAAGCTCATGAAACAGTGGCTGTTAGCATGAAGCAATAAGAATCGATGAAGTATTGACACTGAGATGATGTTGAATGTTGTTAGATGGATGTAACGGTTAGGAAGATACGGTTCATCCCTAGCAATTGAACTATAATGATTGAGATACTCTACTAGAGTTACGACAAGCTGAAATTGTCTTGTAATAAAAGTTTTAAACGGTAACTAACCTAAATAAGAACATAGAAGTCTTCCCGGATCATATTGTTCTTTTATTCACTATAATGCCCTTAACTATAACTAAAAGAAAAAGGATTTTACGTATCCAGGTTTATGATAGAAGGTGGTTTAGGTGGGTTTTGGTTGCATAGAAAAATTTCCACATAATCAGAAGTGTGATTACTGATAACCATGTTCCTGAATTCAGCTTCCCATATTTGGTTGTTACAAATACAATTGAGGAAAATTTTGTTTGAAGTCCAATTCATACCGGGGAAGTTAAAAATCCTCTTGAATTTTTTTGAATTGTGTAGGATCCTAAAACTATTATAAATTTCATTTTTTTTTGTTGTGGGCATCACATGAATTGTTGGCGGATTAGATTTAGATTAGAGTTGTTACTTTGACTCGATACCCGGACCCGACCCGGACCCAATCCGAACCCGACATTGAACCGAAACTGAGCCGATCTATACGGGCCCGGGTCCTGGTCCGGGTCCTAAATTAAGACCCGAGTACTTCTGGGTCCGAGTCCGTTCAAAATAGACCGGACCCAGACCGGTTAAAAAATACCCCCAAAAAATATGGAATTTGAATAATAGGGTTATAGGGATATACATGTAAATAGTAATTGTTAAAGATAGATGTGTAAATATAATATTTATTCATGTACTTAAGTGTAAAAATTGTTGGAACCGTAGGGTATCGGATGCAAAAATTCTTAAGTGCAAATATTTATTCCCCGCTACTGGACCCGACGGGTAGGTTTTTTAAACAAGGACCCGGACCCGATTTGCAAATCCGTCTCCGGGTGCAATTTTTAGACTCATGAGGTACTGGATTCGGATACGGATACTGGAGGACCCAACCCGATAGGACCCGATACCAGTTCTACTTTAGATTATTCCTTATTTCCAACCAAACAAGTAAAAGCAAAGTGAAGACTAATGTTCATAAAAAAACAAGTCACAAACATGGAAAAATTATTTAAATTCACAAAGAGATGTTTTTTCCACCTTTTTTATTTGCAACTAAAATAAGATAAAGAAAATTTTCGGAGCCTATCATCCATATAATATAATAATACAAAAATTCCTGCACGCCCTCTGCTGCTGAGGCGCGTTTGGTTCAGCGCATCGACGGTGGCAAGGCTTCTAGGAGTTGCTTCGAGAGACTAATTGTACGAGCGTTTAGCTGTAACTTTGTGTAACACCCCGCAAAATAGCCTATTACTATTTTGCATTATAATCCACGTACAGTTTAGAATTGCACACGACTTAGTATTTTTCTAATAATAATAATAATTTTATAAACATATTTTTATATAAATTCAGTTTATGTCACGCCCCACTTCCCAAAATACGGGAATACGAGCACGTAACGAAGGCCCAACGAATAATTATACATCATCCATAAGCTGTACCAGTCTAACTCAACAATATGCAAGAGAAAATAACAACGCAGGAAGAACATAACCACATAAACAATGAATAAACTCCAAAATAATCATGAAATAAATTCACCAAATAATAATCCAACATCTGGGATAAAAACAAACTTCGGGTCATAAAAGCCCAAGAATACAAAATATGATAAAAGCGATACAAAAAGCAAATAATAAGAGATAGCTAAGCAATCTAAAGTCCAGCTCTAATCTTCAGAGAGTTTGCTCAACAATTTCTTCTGGTATTGCTTCTTCGGTACCTGTTAATTCTTGATCTAAAAAGAGAGAAAAGAGTGTCCTTAGAGCAAGTCGTGGACAGCAAGTAAAGAAAAATAGAGGATAAAGGAAACATGAATATCAAAGAAAAGGGACATGATCAAAGTCAAAGAACAAAGCAAAGGCAGGCAACAATATCAAAGCTTACAGGATCAAGCATGCAGGTTATTAAACATTTTATTAGCCTATCTAGTGCATGTACTACTGCATTCCATACTACAGGTTCGACACAAATACACAGTGAACGTTTTAGACTGATGGTGAATTCTCGGTTCGTGTACTCAGCCCAGTAATTATCAGGCAGTGTTTTATATTCAGGGAGGTTCAGGTTAGGCGATAGGGCCCGGCGGAGTAAAGTTTCCGATTGTTCACTACCAAGTTTACCCATAATACCCCGGCTTTTTATTAGTTTATTTTCATCCTATGTGAGCATGCAAGAAGATGTCAATGTTGTATGATACTAAGTGTGACTAGTTCTATTCGTTACAGAAAAATCATGAAGCAAACAAGTCATTTACACACACATCACATGATCAGGATAACATGACCTTGCTGTACTAAAACATGGATCACTGCTACTACAGAAAAAAAATCTGGATCCGTCAAAAGTTCTAGAAACTAGACTTCACCCGGTTCCAGCAAATATATATAAGGCATATAAAAGATATAGAAGCTAGGGCGAAAACTTTATTCTATTCATATTTTATGTTCAGGCAGTATGATGTAATCTGTGTTCACCTATTTGTTTCAGGTCAGAAAACTCATCAAATAAGTCTATAAAAATTATGGGTCATTCCTACACATGTCTAGGTTCAGCCTAATTTATTTCAGATTTTTATTTTACTGTTAAAATGGTCAAATAAATTATAGAACAGCAAGATACGCATGCATTTATGAATCTGAAAGTTCTGACACAGCTGCAGTAAAATGATGATATCTAACAAACCACATATCGGAATTCAAATCCACAAAAAGGGTAATAAACTAGACATCATAGGCTAAATTTCATGTTCAGAAAGTTATTTCAAAATATGAGAGTAACATGGTTGAAAATCTGATTAAAAAAGATACAACAAGCAGTCCAGAATTTGTTTTAACATGAAATGGACAATAAATAAATCATACAATCATATATTTCATGCAAATTGGTAATCAAAGTGATCCTAGGTGTCAACATGCATATTTCTTTGTTTAAGATACAAGTTCACAGGCATGGTATTAATTCATCAATCAAATCAATCTAACATGTATACAATTTATCAACAAGTCTATAGCATGGATCTATTTATTTACATGTAATGTGCATATGCAATGAAACTATAGGAACTAGGTTTTAGATGAGAACAACACAAAGTTAAAGAGTATATCGAGTTAGCTCGTGTAAACCCTCAATAAACTTAACGGAATTGTCAAATACAGCATGATAAGAAAAATGACGGGATCTACTTGTAGAGATCAAAGGAATCTTGAACAGAATAAAATACTAGTTCAAGAAGAGACTTTCCTGTGAGACGATTAATTCGAATAACTAGAATAACGGGATGAGAATCCCGGGCGATGATCCAAAACACGTGCGAGACACGTGCAAAATCCGGAACAACAAATCCAAGGCCAACAGCAATTCAAGAACACAACTCCACACCAGATCTTCACACAAACACCGAACACGGGATCAGATCTGCTACACCCAGAACTCCACACACCAAAACAGCCACTGATACTATGCTTCTTCCTCCTTCCACAACGAGACAGAGAGAGAGAGAGAGAGGGAGACCTTCGGCGACTGCGACGCTGCGGTGACTGGCAGCGAGGCGCTCGGGACTAGTGGCGGCGGCGCTGAGGTCGGGAAGCGACGGTAGCGGCCAAGAACGGCGGCAAGGAGTGGTTTTGTTTTTGCACCGAAACAGAGAAGGCGAGACGACGGCTCTGGAAGACAACGAGGCGATGGGGGGGATCTGCTGTGGTTGCGAGGGGTGCACGGAGAGGGAGAGGACGAGGGACAGCGAGGACGAGATGGCGAAGACGAAGATGGGTTAATGGGTTGCGGTGGAGTCTTGGGCGAGGACAAGGATGATGACAGGGCGACGGGGTGAGGAGGGGGAGAGGTTGATGAGGGGAAGGCGATGACGGGGGTGGTGGTCGGAGAACGGGAGAGGCGACGGGCTATGGGTTGAAGGAACGGAGAGGGAGAGAGAGCGGGATAGGGATGCACAGTAACGGGGATTAAAAATAGGATTAGGGGGTTAATGACGGCTAGGGTTAGGTTAAAATAGAAATACGGATAAGACATAAGAGATTAGAGTATTTATAAGGGAAAAGAGAGATATTGGGTTATTGGGTATTTGGGTATAAATCCAATAAATAAAATAGATTGTACATGAATATAATGGATTAATATAAATCCAAATACAAAAGAATAAGCTATCCGAAAAAATATGATTCATAACAGAATACAATTTGTATCGCATTATATAAATTATTTGAAACGATTAAAAATACAATTATCAAGTAAGAATTGATTGGTTTTAATAATCAATAATAATAATAATAGATAACCATATTAACAATAAGAATAGAAATAATAACCATGACAATAAAAATAATAATACTAATAATAACATTAATAATAATAATAATGACAATAAAAATACAAACAATAATAATAGCAATCATCAGGATATTATCAATATATAAAAATAGGAATTTTGTTGAAATAGTCCAAACAGTAATAATATTTTTGAGGGTCAAAATGCAAATAGTTGATCAAGTAGATATGGAAACAAAGTTTATTTGAAATAGTTATAACTATTACTTAGAAAAATTATTTAACGTGAAATTCAAAACGAATTTAATAAATAACGAGTTATAAATATCGAAATACAGAAAAATACTCAGAAAATACGTATTTGCATAAATGGGGGTTACAATCCTACCCACCTTACAAAAAAAATTTGATCCTCGAAATTCATTTTGGCAGGCAGTAGGAAAAAACAAAAACAAACTTAAGAGATAACAAGGCAGGAAAATTAAAAAAATAGAACTCATGTGATGGAAGCACCAGAATAAGAAAAGAACATAAATAAGGTCTGTGTCGAATAATAAATTGACAAAAGATGATGAGTGAAAAAGAACGAACAAGAACTGAATGATGCGAGGAAGAAGAAGCAACAAGGGAATCCTGGGACTTGTGTGTTGTGGGCCCACCACGCTTCCGCTGCGGAACTCTGATGGTGATGTCCCAAGCAACATACATATCGTTGTAGGTCACATGACACCATCGACGAACCGAGCAGGAAGACAAGAATGAGACACCAGGATCACGGAGAGTATAGGCTCAAGATATATATAAGCAATAATACAAAATGAATATAAAGTTGTGCTTCAATCTAAATAATTAAAAGATATAATATAGATCAAAACTAACGGGTTTTAAAAAAAATAATAACAACAACAAATATTAATAATAAAAATAATAATATCAATAATAATATAATAATAATAATAACAACAACACATATTAATAGAAAAAAAAGATAATAATAACAATGATAATAATAAAAATAATAACAACAATAATAATAAAAATAATAATAACAATAACAATAATATTAAATAATAACAACAATAATGATGCAAGTAATAATAACCATAATAATAAAATAATAATAACAAAAATAATAATAACAATAATAATAACAGTAATCAAAATCATCATAATTGTTGCCGCTAAATTTGGTGTGGGGGCAAACAGATGAATTTGTGGATTCTTAGGGAAACTGAATAGAAAACCTGTGTACCTGTTCCGCCGGGCGTCGCTCGTCGTTCCCGCCGTACACCTGCAAAAAGTGCGAGACACCGGGGTTGTTCCCGGCGACGCACCCTCCGACGCTCAAGTCAGTAATCTAGGAAGACTATGAATGAGCGCAAAAACTGGTGAAAGATTGATTACCTCTTGATGGAGATGGATGGGGGGTATTTATAGGCGTCTCAGGGAACGGATTAGGAATGTAATCCCCGTGATTCGATATGGAATATTCTTCTTGTAAACAGATTAGGAATGTAATCTGATAAGGTATATTCCCCGTAATCAGATAAGGAATTTAATCCCCAAATCCCAGTGAAAAGATAGACGTATATCAGGACCGTTGATCAAGATTGATCAGGGACCCTGACTCTATCTTGTTGGATTGGGTGCGCAGCGGGTTAGAACCCGCACCCTTTTGTTGGTGGATCCATTCGTGGGTTATCGGGTCCCTTGGGGAGAAGATCCAATACCCATTTTGGACCCTCTTGTAGGCGAAATTGCCGATTTACCCCTGGGCCCCAAGATTCGTACCCGATTTGGACGGTTCCGATTAACCCCCATTTTTAGCCATATCACGAGCCCCCCACTCCTAAAGGCTGAATTTGATCGGCCTTTGAGGAGTAGTTTAACTGTTTTAATGGCTAGCAGAGTTGTATCGGAGTTCAAATGAAGGGTTTTGAATCTTGAAGGGGTAGTGAGGTGATTTTCCAAGTGGATTGAGCTTCGGGTTGCTCATGAGCTCTAATGGTCATGTGGTATTCTCGCAGGGGTATCCTCTTTGCCTTCGCAGAGTGTCAATTCGTTGTTTTGGGGGTCTTAGATATTTGGATCATGTCTTAGACTTCCCCTAGGGCTCGCTGACTAGGAGGCCGAGGTCCACATGCAGTTCGGCAGGCTTTTCCGGAGAGGAAAGCGAGTTCGGCATAGCTGCGAGCGCTGGGAGTGAGTCTGGCGATCTGCCGAACTTGATCTTTACCTTATAACAAGGTCGGTGTCGCGAACGCTCGGTAGTGAGTGCCGAACTTGATTTTTACCCCCATAACAAGGTCGGTGTCACGAACGCTCGGCAGTGAGTGCCGAACTTGATTTTTATCCCGTAACAAGGTCGGTGTCACGAACGCTCGGCAGTGAGTGCCGAACTTAATTTTTACCCCGTAATAAGGTCGGTGTCACGAACGCTCGACAGTGGGTGCCGAACTTGATTTTTACCCCGTAACAAGGTCGGTGTCACGAACGCTCGGCAGTGAGTGCCAAACTTGATTTTTACCCCGTAACAAGGTCGGTGTCACGAACGCTCGGCAGTGAGTGCCAAACTTGATTTTTACCCCGTAACAAGGTCAGTGTCACGAACGCTCGGCAGTGAGTGCCGAACTTGATTTTTACCCCGTAACAAGGCCGGTGTCACGAACGCTCGGCAGTGAGTGCCGAACTTGATTTTTACTCCGTAACAAGGTCGGTGTCACGAACGCTCGGCAGTGAGTGCCGAACTTGATTTTTACCCCGTAACAAGGTCGGTGTCACGAACGCTCGGCAGTGAGTGCCGAACTTGATTTTTATCCCGTAACAAGGTCGGTGTCACGAACGCTCGGCAGTGGGTGCCGAACTTGATTTTTACCCCGTAACAAGGTCGGTGTCACGAACGCTCGGCCGTGAGGCACTTGCTCGGTCGCCGATCGAAGGCATGAGGTCTCGGCGGGTCGAGCGACGTGGCACAATCTGTTCCGAGGTGATCCTGTTTCCGAGGGCATTAATGGTGCCTTGGGGTTTGTGCGGCGTTCCGCTTTCCCTAGGCCATTAAGTATGGTTCCTTCGATTAATGTGTGGCGTTTCAACTTCCGAGGGTCATAATGGCTGGATCTTGGAGGAGAACTATAAGTACTCCATTCCCCTTGTCATTTTCAGTCGCAGCAATGTTGAGTTTTAGACCTTGGTGGTGTCTGCCTCTGGCGGACGCCAGTCTTGTGGGGTCTTGACCTCGATAGGTTCGGAGGGGTGGTCACTCTACTGTCTTCTTCTTCTCTCGTTCCTGACGGTCCCAAAGTGGATGTCAGGAGCGGGGGGGGAGAACGAGGCAGTAGTGGTGACGACCATAGTCCGGATCCGAGGGGTGAGTTACTTCGGAAGGACGGGTGGTCGTTCTCCCACCTAGATCTTCTGCCTACTCTGTTTGCTCCGCAGCGGGTGTCAGGGTCGGCAGAGATCATGGTGGGAGAGGTGGTCATCCATGTCCGAATCCGAGGGGTGAGTTTGTCGAAAGGACGAGCGGTCGTTTTTCCGGAAGAAATGAAGGGCGTTCCGGGCAAGTTGTTTGCAACTGTGAAGGTCCTGTTGCCAGAGCAGGCCGAACCTTTTTAGTTGCAATCAACTGGCTCGGAATGGTTTGCTTCTCCCGATCTCTGAGTGTTGATATGCTTTCGACCGGGGCCCGTGGGTCGGCGGAATACCGACCGAGACCCGGGACCTGGGGGGTGCTCGCCGAGGGCGATGCCTTAAAACTTTGAACCAAAATTTTTCCTGGTCCTTCTAGACATAGGTCCACATGCAGTTCGGCAGGCTTTTCCGGAGAGGAAAGCGAGTTCGGCATAGCTGCGAGCGCTGGGAGTGAGTCTGGCGATCTGCCGGACTTGATTTTTACCCCGTAACAAGGTCGGTGTCACGAACGCTCGGCAGTGAGTGCCGAACTTGATTTTTACCCCGTAACAAGGTCGGTGTCATGAACGCTCGGCAGTGAGTGCCGAACTTGATTTTTACCCCGTAACAAGGTCGGTGTCACGAACGCTCGACAGTGAGTGCCGAACTTGATTTTTACCCCGTAACAAGATCGGTGTCACGAACGCTCGGCAGTGAGTGCCGAACTTGATTTTTACCCCGTAACCAGGTCGGTGTCACGAACGCTCGGCAGTGAGTGCCGAACATGATTTTTACCCCGTAACAAGGTCGGTGTCACGAACGCTCGGCAGTGGGTGCCGAACTTGATTTTTACCCCGTAACAAGGTCGGTGTCACGAACGCTCGGCAGTGAGTGCCGAACTTGATTTTTACCCCGTAACAAGGTCGGTGTCACGAACGCTCGGCAGTGAGTGCCGAACTTAATTTTTACCCCGTAACAAGGTCGGTGTCACGAATGCTCGGCAGTGAGTGCCGAACTTGATTTTTACCCCGTAACCAGGTCGGTGTCACGAACGCTCGGCAGTGGGTGCCGAACTTGATTTTTACCCCGTAACAAGGTCGGTGTCGCGAACGCTCGGCAGTGAGTGCCGAACTTGATTTTTACCCCGTAACCAGGTCAGTGTCACGAACGCTCGGCAGTGGGTGCCGAACTTAATTTTTACCCCGTAACAAGGTCGGTGTCACGAACGCTCGGCAGTGAGTGCCGAACATGATTTTTACCCCGTAACAAGGTCAGGTGTCACGAACGCTCGGGAGTGAGTGCCGAACCTCTAGACTTGTCATTTTTAGGGGTTTGTTTTTTCTGTGCGCCCTTTGAACCTCCGGTGGCTCTGACAGCTCTGACAATTCTGACAACCCTGACAGATGGGACGTTCATTAATTGCAGTGACCTTTGGGCTTTTGTCAGATGGGACGCACATTAAATTCGAGTCATGATTTGGCGTGATTAGCAAGGCCACGATTGGGGTCGCTCCGTCGTTTCGTCTGAATGGGCCGGTCGTACGAGCCCATTAACCTCGTTCGGAGCGCCCCTCTCTATAAATCCTCACCCCCCTCTCTCATTTCTCATTTCTCCTCTCTTTTGCTCAGACGATTCCTTGTGCTCAGGCGAATTCTTCCGGTGGTCGGTGTTTGATTTAGGCGAAGCTTTCCGACGGCTAATTCTTCTCAAGGTAATTTATCATCAATTATGTCTGTAGCTTCTGTCTCCGACGAAGTCTCTTGGTCCGAGCCCTCCCTTGAAGACGTCGAGGACCCGACTCCGACTCTGACCAAAGGCAAGGTGTTCGGCAAGGACTCGATCGTTGTAGATCCGAAGAGGATGGGGGAGTTCGGGCAACTGCCAGGGCCATTGACGGGGCTCCACAGAGTTCGGCAGCTCCCGGAGGATCAGGCCGAGCGGATTGTTCATGGGAGGGAGAGGTCCTTCGAGGAGAACGCCGCGAGGGAAACGACGGAGGCAGACGATGCGGCGTCGATCCTGCACGAGGAGGATCTGGTAGTGATCCGGGATTCTTTCTTTATCCCAGGAGGAGTACGAAATCATGTTGCCGGGCCCCGGAGTTAGGGCGAACTCACCGCTGCCAGTGACGATGCTGGCCGGTTGACGCCTTTCTCGCCGGTGCTCGGCTACCTCTCCACGGGTTCGCTGTTGCCGTGGTGAGCTGGTTCGGGGTCAGCCCCATCCAACTCATGCCGAACGCGTGGCGAGTGATTAATGGTTTCGTTCTCCACTGCCAGGCCACAGGGATCGAGCCGCAGCTGAACGTGCTTCGGACGTTATACCGGCTCCACCAAGGAAACAAGTCGGAGTACCGGTATTACTTGACTCCGAGGCACGGCGGTAGGCTCGTCATATGCCCCGACTCCATCAAGAACTGGCGAGAGAAGTGGTTCGTCGTGCGGAGTCGGGAGGCCTGGCCGATCCCCTCTGACTGGGTAGAAGGGGTGCTGAAAAGGGCGAAGGCTATGCCGAGGCTGTCAGTAGAAGAAGAAGAAGAGGCGGTCCGGATCCTCCTCGACCGGCCAAAGTACGATTGGAAGGAGCTGACGGAGGACGTCCTCTACAGGGGAGGGCTCTGCCGCGTAGACCCTAGTACGCGGCTCTCGTCAAGTTCCTTTTTCCGTACTCACTGCCTTGGTGTTTTTTATGTGCTAATCAATTTTCGCTTTTGATGCAGAATCCATGGACTACGAAGCAGTCTTGGCGCTAAGGGCAGGGCTTGCGAGCAAGGTGCCGAAGAAGCGCAAGAGGGTGGCTTCCAAGCTGCCCCCGACCTCGAAGTCTCCGAGGATCGCGGCCCCTGTCGAGGAGGTGCAGATCCTTGACAGTCCGGTCGGCACCGTGGCTGGGACTTCGGCTCCCGCACCTGTAGGGGACTTCCCCATTGCCGCCGCCCTCGCCATGCCGACGCCGCCGCTGACCGTGGCAGGCGAGGAGCTCCTGACAGAGGAGCACAAGCGGATTCACATCCCGGACTGGCAAGTCCGGAGGCATGATGGGTTCCTCGGGAACTCGTTGGCGAGCATGCAGGCCATTAAGCATCTCGCCACCCCGAAGGATCGAGCCACCATGGAGGCGGGGCGAGAGGGCGACGACGTGATCGAGATCGCACGTTCGGTGGTGTCGGTAAGCTCCGAGTTTCCTTTGTTTGTTGCGCTTCTTGAATCACAAAAAATATTCTAACTCTTTTAGCTCTTCTTTGATGCAGATCATCGTCCACTTCGGCCACCTCACCGAGAGGCTGGCAGCTCTGGAGAAAGAGCTGAAGCAGGAGTCCGACCAGGCTCGGAACGAGAAGGCTCGGAACGAGAAAGCTCGGATGGCGAACGAGCTCGACAAGCTCCGCGTCGAGCATGAGGGCAGGTCAGCGAGGGTCCAGTACCTCGAGGCCGAGGTGAAGAGGCTGGAGGGCGAGCTCCTTCGGCAGAAGGAGGGGTCGGCCAAGCAGTTGGCCGAAGTCGAGGCGGCGCAGGCGGCAGCCATGAAGGCGACGGAGGACGCGACCTTGGAGAAGGCCCAAGGGTTCCTCGCGCAGAATATGGCGAAGGCCTTCGCTGCCACCCTCACGCGGGTGTCGGAGGCATACCCCGTGGTGGATGTCTCGGGATGGCGGCTCTTCCCCGGACACGTCGAGGGCTTCGACCCCGAGTCCGAAGGGGAAGAAGAGGAGGAGGGTGACGTCGATGCCGACGCCGGGGTTACTGACGAGGTCCCCAGCACCGCGATTACTCCGCTGGCGGCGGCGTCTCCTTCGGCGAAGTCAACCCCTACTCCACCTCGTCGCCCGGGGAAAGAGGTCGAGCCTTGACTCCGCATTTTGTTTTTTTGTTTTTGTTTTTTGTTTTTCTTTTCGAACTCTGTAATGCCTAATAGCGAACTGGCCACCGCTACTTTTGACATTAATGAAAAGAAAGTTTTTGCAAGTGTTGATGTTCGGAAGTTTTTGTCTTTTGCCCCCTCTTTTGCCGAACAGTCCCTTCTTGTTTTTAGAAAAGAAAATTTTTTCCAAGTGTAGAGCTTCGGCAGCGTTCGACGTTTTTGCTGATTACTCCGATCTCTTTGCAGCTTATGGTGATCGCCCAAGACGTCGAGCCTTCGCGCTCGGATGAGGAAGCTCGAGCCGAGGTCGGCCTAGGGGCGACGAGGCTGTGTCTGGAGAGGTGCCGAGAGAGACTCTACGAGGTCGAGCTCGGATTGCGCCGAGCTGAAAGCGGGAGGACCCATCTCCAGCTCATCCTCGACCGGCGAGATATCGAGATTCGCCATTTGGAGAGCAGGATCGCCGAGCTTATCCCCGAAGGTGAATATTCGCCAACTGATTTCAGTAATGAGATTCGGGTTCAGTGCATCCGTCATAACTTGTCCAAAATAACAGCAGGAGAGAGATGATTTGCTTTCCGAGATACAACATCTTCAGTCCGTAGAGGCGAAGCTTCGGAGCGAGGGCGAGGGGCTCACGGCCGAAGTGGCGAAGTTGACGACTGAACGGGTCCAACTGTCTGCCGAGGTCGAAGCGCTGAAGAGAGCGACGGTGGATAAAAGCATCGAGGTCACCCACCTTCGGCACCTCATCGCCAGCCGATCTGGAGTCCCGGACTCCGCGATACCCCCACGTTTCGAAGTCGACGTCAAGGACGACTCGTTGCGGGATCGGATCTCGGAGTTGGAGGCAGAAGTGGCCCGTCTTAAGCCGCATTCAGGGCCGATCAATGTTCGAAGCACGTCGTGCACTCGTGCTGAGAGCGAGCGGGGCATTACTTTTTATGAGATGGCGACCCGTCAGCGGATCGGCCATCCTAGTCCGGGGGACACGCAGAGCTCGGTGGCAATTTCGTCGAGCGGAGCGTCCGTCGGAGTAGCCACAAGAAGTGGTGCCGAGGATACGTCTCAATTCGCGGGCTTGGGGTCGCGCTCCGGAGACAAGCGTCGCCATCGTCGGGTGTCTTTGAAGCGGAACACCCCGGCTCCCAAAAAGCGCTAGAGTGGTCGACTCCGCGAGTTGTTGTGTATTTTTTGTTTTTGCTAATTGTAATAAGTCGGCATTGTAACTTTTTCTTTGGCGAGTTGTAATCCTGTTGCATTTGTCTTTGTATCGCATTTGTTTCATCAATAAAAGTGTTGTTGCCGAACTCGTGTGTTTTACTCTCGTGACTGTTGTCTGCTGTGCCGAAGCTTCCAAAGTGTTGGACTCCGAATGGCGAGCTTCTTCCAGTTCGTTTTGGAGCGAACTCGCGAAGTAGCATCGAGCCAAGTGTGGGACTTCGGCGCCCTTGTTTGATTAGGTTAGGGTTGTGGGAGTGTTACCGAATGGCGAACTACCCCTAGCTCGCTTAGGAGCGAACTTGCGGAGTAGAGTCGAACCAGGAGTTGGACTTCGAACCATTCAACGGCTGTAGGAGCAGTTCCGAATGGCGAGCTACTTCTAGTTCGCTTAGGAGCGAACTTGCGAAGTAGAATCGAGCCAAGTGTTGGACTCCGGAACCATTGTCAGTTTATGGGGTGTGGGAGCAATTCCGAATGGCGAACTACCCCTAGCTCGCTGAGGAGCGAACTTGCGGAGTAGAGTCGAACCAAGTGTTGGACTCCGAACCATTCAACGGCTGTGGGAGCAGTTCCGAATGGCGAGCTACTTCTAGTTCGCTTAGGAGCGAACATGCGAAGTAGAATCGAGCCAAGTGTTGGACTCCGGAACCATTGTCAGTTTATGGGGTATGGGAGCAATTCCGAATGGCGAACTACCCCTAGCTCGCTGAGGAGCGAACTTGCGGAGTAGAGTCGAACCAAGTGTTGGACTCCGAACCATTCAACGGCTGTGGGAGCAGTTCTGAATGGCGAGCTACCTCTAGTTCGCTTAGGAGCGAACTTGCGAAGTAGAATCGAGCCAAGTGTTGGACTCCGGAACCATTGTCAGTTTATAGGGTGTGGGAGCAATTCCGAATGGCGAACTACCCCTAGCTCGCTGAGGAGCGAACTTGCGGAGTAGAGTCGAACCAAGTGTTGGACTCCGAACCATTCAACGGCTGTGGGAGCAGTTCCGAATGGCGAGCTACTTCTGGTTCGCTTGGGAGCGAACTCGCGAAGTAGAATCGAGCCAAGTGTTGGACTTCGGAACCATTGTCAGTTTATAGGGTGTGGGAGCAATTCCGAATGGCGAACTACCCCTAGCTCGCTGAGGAGCGAACTTGCGGAGTAGAGTCGAACCAGGTGTTGGACTCCGAACCATTCAACGGCTGTGGGAGCAGTTCCGAATGGCGAGCTACTTCTAGTTCGCTTGGGAGCGAACTTGTGAAGTAGAATCGAGCCAAGTGTTGGACTCCGGAACCATTGTTAGATTAAAAAGTTAAAAGCAAAGAGATGTACTAGCAGTGAAAATATGAAAAACTTTATTTATTAATATCTAATGATCGGCTGCTTCTAAAGTTGCCAGCCGTTATTACAATGAAAAAATAAAAGGAAAAATCACTACTGGTAAAAGGAAGGGAATGGTTTGACATCTCGAGTTACTTAGAGAGGCGTAGTTGCCTTCTCTTGGTATTTCAAAAGATGGTCGGCATTCCAAGTCCTGGGAATTTCTCTGCCTTCGAGATCTTCTAGCTTGTACGCACCGGGGCGGATCACCTTCGAGATCTTGTACGGTCCCTCCCAATTCGGGGCCAGCTTGCTTTTCTGTCCGGGGAACGAGATGGCCAATTTCCGGAGGACTAAATCCCCTTCTTTGAGGTCCGTTGGGCGGACCCTTTTGTTGTATGCTAGCTCGATCCTCCTTCGGTAGGCTTGTTGGCGTATGGCCGCTCTCTCTCGGATTTCGTCTATTAGATCTAGGCTGGCTCTGAGCTCTTTTGCATTCTGCTCTTCTTCAAAGGCCATCAAACGAGGAGAGGGTATCCCAACTTCTAAGGGAATGAGGGCCTCGGACCCATAGGTGAGATTAAACGGGCTCTCGCCTGTTGGGGTCCGCTTGGTGGTGCGGTGATTCCAGAGCATGTTTGGCAGCTGGTCGACCCACAGTCCTTTGGAACACTTGTCTAATCTCTTCTTGATGCCCGAAAGAATCTGTCGGTTGGCATTCTCGGCCTGGCCATTCGACTGAGGATGGGAGACGGAGGAGAATCGGTGTTGTATGGAGAGGTCCTCACATAAAGCTCGGAAGGCAGCCTCAGTGAACTGTGTTCCATTATCCGTGACTATGACTCGGGGAACGCCTAACCGGCAAATCACATTCTTCCAGAAGAATTGAACGACTCTATGCTCGGTGATTGTAGCCAGGGGCTCGGCTTCTATCCATTTAGAGAAATAGTCGACTGCCACGACTAGGAACTTTAGCTGTCCGGGAGCTGGTGAAAACGGTCCTAGTAAATCCATCCCCCACATAGCGAAGGGGATCGGACTTGATAGGGAGCTGAGCGGTGCTTGTGGAAGGCGTCGGATGTCTGCATACTTTTGACAGGAGCTGCATTGCCGAACGTGTCGTTCGGCGTCCCGTAGGAGAGTGGGCCAGTAATACCCGTAGTTCAACACTTTGCGTGCTAGGGCTCTGGAGCCGGAATGAGCTCCGCCGATGCCCTCGTGGAGCTCTTGCAGGGCGTAGTCGGCTTGCCTGGGGGAAAGGCACCTTAGGTAAGGCCGACCGTCCACCTGGGTGAAGGAGCGTTTATATAAGATGCCTTCGATTCAAGTAAAATGCTCGGCTCGGGTCCTGATTCTTCTTGCTTCCCTCGGATCTTCAGGGAGGAGTCCGTCCTTTAAGAATTCGACAATGGGTTTCATCCAGTTGTCTTTGAGGAGGACAAGCAATGTTTCAACGGAGTCTGGTGCTTCGTCCTCTATGCTTGGCTTCAAGAGGACTTCTATCAATACGGTCTGCTCAAGACCTTGAAGGGAAGAGGAGGCTAATTTGGATAGGGCATCGGCCTGAGCATTTTCTTCTCGGGGGATCCTTTGGATGAGGGCCTCTTCAAACAGCGCCATGAGGCTCTTGACTTTAGCCAAGTATTTAACCATTCTATCATCGCGGGCTTCATACTCACCGAGGACCTGGTTGACAACCAACTGAGAGTCGCTGAAGATCTGTAGCCGCTGTGCCCCTGCATTTCGGGCCATTCTTAGACCGGTTATTAGCGCCTCGTATTCGGCCTCGTTGTTCGAAGCTTTGAAATTTATACGGAGGGAGTATTGGAGGATGAAGTCATCTGGGCCTGCCAGGATGACTCATGCCCCGCTTCCCTCATTGCAAGAAGATCCGTCAACATAAATTGACCAAACCGGCAGCCCCTTTACTGTTTGGCAGGGATCAGGGATTGTACTCTCAACTATGAATTCGGCCAGTGCCTGATCCTTGATTGCGGTCCGAGGCTGATAAGTTATATCATGTTGGCTCAGCTCGATCGACCACTTCATGAGGCGACCGGAAGTCTCAGGCTTGTGAAGGAACTGTTTCAGCGGCTGGTCGGTAAGGACGACCACCGAATGGGACTGGAAGTAGGGTCGAAGCTTTCTCGCGGCCATTACCAGGGCATAGGCCATTTTCTCAATCTTCGGGTACCGGAGCTCGGCGTCCCGAAGCACCTTGCTGACGTAGTAAATGGGCTTCTGAGCCCTCTCTTCTTCTCTGACTAAGACTGCACTAAGCGTCTGTTCGGAAGCTGCCAAGTAGAGGTAGAGTGGTTCGCCAGGTATCGGTTTGCTGAGCAGAGGTGGATTGACGAGGTAGGCTTTAAGCTGGTCGAAGGAGTCTTGTTGCTGCTGCCCCCACTCGAATCCTTTAGCCCCCCTGAGGGCTTTGAAGAACGGGAGGTACTTCTCCCCGGACTTCGACAGAAAGCGCCCTATGGCAGCTAGGCGACCAGTCAATCTCTGAACTTCTTTAACATTTCTGGGAGGGGCCATGTCTAATATGGCCTTGATCTTTTCCGGATTTGCTTCAATTCCTCGTTGGCTAACCATGAAGCCGAGGAACTTCCCTGATGAGACGCCGAACGCACACTTGTTCGGGTTGAGTCTCATATTGTGCTTTCTTAGGACGTCAAAGGCCTCCTGAAGGTCAGCCACATGATCAACACCTCGGATGCTCTTTACAAGCATATCATCGACGTACACTTCCATGTTCCGGCCGATCTGGGCCTGGAAAACCTTGTTGACGAGGCGTTGATATGTTGCACCCGCGTTCTTGAGACCGAACGACATGACCCTGTAACAATAAAGGCCCTGGTCGGTAACAAACGACGTCTTCGGGATGTCTGGAGGGAACATTCTTATCTGATTGTAACCTGAGAAGGCATCCATGAAGCTGAGGAGCTCATGTCCCGAGGTTGCGTCAATCAGAGTGTCGATGCTCGGTAGAGGGAAAGGATCTTTGGGGCAGACCTTGTTGAGGTCGGTGAAATCAATACAAATTCTCCACGTCCCATTGGACTTCTTCACCATTACTACGTTAGATAACCACTCAGGGTAGTTTACCTCCTGTATGAATCGGGCTTTCAACAGCTGGTCTACCTCCTCTTTGATAGCGAGCTGACGCTCGGGGGCGAACTTGCGCCTCTTCTGCTGAACCGGTTTGGACCCCGGATCGACGCTCAGGCGGTGGACTAAGAGTTCTTCGGAGATACCGGGCATGTCTGCTGCGGACCATGCGAAGAGGTCTTGATTGGTTCGGATGCATTTCACAATATCTGAGTATAGGGCGGACGGGAGGGTCTTGCTTACGAAGAACTTGCGGGTCGGCTCTTGTTCAGAGAAGAGCACCTCCTCCAGTTCATCCACCGGCTCGGAGGTCGGTCTCGCAGTGTCTTGAGGAATTTCCAGAGTCTCTAAGGAGAGGACGGGCCCAAGGGTTGAGGTCATGTAGCACTTCCGGGCCTGCTCCTGATTTCCCCTTACCTCCCCGACCCCGGACCGGGTGGGAAACTTCATCTTCAGATGGTATGCCGACGGGACAGCTTCCAGAGCTGCGAGGCCAGGCCGACCCAAAATGACGTTGTAGGCAGCGGGAACATCCACCACCATGAAGTCCATTGGCTCCGTTCGGGTGGTAGGAGTTTGACCGGCAGTTACATCGAGGGTGATCACCCCTTCAATAGTTACCGGAACCCCCGTGAACCCATGGAGAGTGTAGCCGACGGGCTTGAGTCTGTCTCTGGAGAGTTTTAGGCCTTTAAAAGCGGAGAGGAAGAGGATGTTGACGGAGCTGCCGTTATCTACTAAGATCCTCTCCACTTTGAAATTCGCCATGTGGAGGCTAATGACGAGGGCGTCACAATGTGGGGTATGAACTCCCTCGAGATCTTCGTCGGAGAATGTGACTGGCACTCCGAGGCCTTTGGGAGGAGGGGTGGTTCGGACTGAGTTGACTTCCCGGATAAATGCTTTTCGAGAGGAGTTCGAGGAGCCCCCCATTGGACCCCCATGGATGAGGTGGAGGACTCGCTCTTCCTCAAAGTCTGGCGTCTCTTCTCGTTCCGGACGCTTGTTAGCCCCCCGAGGCGGGGGAGGAAGTTCGGCTCGGTCCTTTCTTACAAACTTCGTTAGTTGCCCCCTCTGGATAAGGGCTTCGATCTCGTTTCTCAGAGCACGGCAGTCGTTGGTGTCATGCCCATGGTCCCGGTGATAGCGGCACCATTTCTCTCTATCTCTTCTCTTGGCGGGGGTGTTCATCTTCGGAGCTGGAGGCAAGACCCCTTCTTTTTCGACTTCCATGAAGATGGTGGAGATGTTAGTGGTGAGGGGAGTGAACTCCTCAAATCTAGGGGGAGGTCGGCGCTGGCCGACATTATCCTTCTGGAGCTTCTTGGCTCCTTCTTCTTCCGCTCCTTTTCTCTTAAACCCGGAGGTAGACCTCTCCCAGTTGGGTTGTTGCTCGGCCTCTTCGGCCCGGATATACTTTTCAGTGCGAAGGAGAAGGTCGGAAAAGTCATGTGGTGGTTTCTTGGCGAGGGAGGAGCGGAGGTTGGAATTGAGGACATTGGATTGAAATGCTACCGTAGCGACCGACTGGTCGAGGGATGCTATGGATCGGGCCTCGGCCGTGAACCTCTTCACGTAGTCTCTCAAATTTTCCCCCTTCTTCTGGTGGAGGTGCAATAGGGAGATGCTCGTCTTCTCGGCCCTTCGGCTGCTTACGAAATGTGTGACGAAGAGGGTTTCGAACTGTTCGAAAGAGAATATCGAGGAGGGGGCGAGACGAGAATACCACTCTCGGGCCGGTCCTTTGAGAGTTGCGGGGAAGGTTTTGCAGAGGAGGGCATCGGAAGCTTGATGTAGGAGCATCAGGGTCTTAAAACTTTCAATGTGATCAACTGGATCGGTTTCCCCGGTGTAAGTCTCAAATTGAGGAGGTTTGAAGCCGAACGGGACAGGTGCATCCACTATGGTTCGGGAGAAAGGGGGTTGGCTAGGACGTAGGGTCCTCCCCCTGAGCTCTTCTTCTCGGTTTATCTGACCCAGGCGTCTCTCTACTTCATGAAGACGGCGGTTCATGGTGTCATCTCTCCGACGGTAATCTGCCGAGCCACGAGACTCGTCTTCGTATGAGGGAGAGCGAGGGTTGCAGCGATGGTAACTTCGGGAGCGGCGAGGACTTGGGGTACGCCAGGAGTTGCTAGGAGCAGGATGAGGAGACGGGGACCGTCGGTGAGGGCTTCGGACTGGAGGAGGGGATGGCACCTTTGGCTCATTAGGATTTTGACGAAGGTTGACAGCCTGCAGGACGGTCGCTTGGAACTGCTGGAACTCGGCACGGGTGATTGGTGCCTCATTGTTCCTGGGCTGTTGCCGACCTGCGGGAGAGTGCCTTCTTCGGTAATGATCGGGGGACTCCTTCCTCCCCCTGCGGACGGGCGACCTGTGATACCAGTGGCGAGGAGACCGCTCGCTCGGATAGTGTTGGTGGGAGGCTCCCTCTCGGGCCCTTTTTTCTTCCAGATGGCGGCGGAGATCATCCTCCTTCTGGCGGTTAGTGGCTGTATTGTGGCGACCAGAGGCTCGGGGGTGATGGGAGGCCATAGAGTCGGTGGAGGCGTTGCGGATGGAGACCTGTTCTTGATGAAGGGGTTGTTTCTGAGGGTTAGGACCCTTTGGATCAGGAGGGGGAAGGTTCTGTTGGAGCGGGTCTTCCGCCGTTGGGGGAAGCTGCGCTTGTTGTTGAGCAGGATTGTTGGGAACTTCTTGCTGGTCAGGGTTGGGTACCCGGTTGGACCCCCTCGATCTGACTTTTCGAGGTGGCATGGCTGGAGAAAACCTGTTTTCGGGGAAGAGGAGAGGTTCCTATTCGTTAGTTTCCCACAGACGGCGCCAATCTGTTGCCGCTAAATTTGGTGTGGGGGCAAACAGATGAATTTGTGGATTCTTAGGGAAACTGAATAGAAAACCTGTGTACCTGTTCCGCCGGGCGTCGCTCGTCGTTCCCGCCGTACACCTGCAAAAAGTGCGAGACACCGGGGTTGTTCCCGGCGACGCACCCTCCGACGCTCAAGTCAGTAATCTAGGAAGACTATGAATGAGCGCAAAAACTGGTGAAAGATTGATTACCTCTTGATGGAGATGGATGGGGGGTATTTATAGGCGTCTCAGGGAACGGATTAGGAATGTAATCCCCGTGATTCGATATGGAATATTCTTCTTGTAAACAGATTAGGAATGTAATCTGATAAGGTATATTCCCCGTAATCAGATAAGGAATTTAATCCCCAAATCCCAGTGAAAAGATAGACGTATATCAGGACCGTTGATCAAGATTGATCAGGGACCCTGACTCTATCTTGTTGGATTGGGTGCGCAGCGGGTTAGAACCCGCACCCTTTTGTTGGTGGATCCATTCGTGGGTTATCGGGTCCCTTGGGGAGAAGATCCAATACCCATTTTGGACCCTCTTGTAGGCGAAATTGCCGATTTACCCCTGGGCCCCAAGATTCGTACCCGATTTGGACGGTTCCGATTAACCCCCATTTTTAGCCATATCAATAATCATACTGGTACTAATAATATAATAAAATAAAATAAAGAAAATATTAACAACACTAATAATAATAATAATAATATATACATGGTAGAATTGGATTCGACACATTTATGAAAATAATACAATAATAGTAATAATAATAACAATAATAATAATAATAATAATAATAATAATAATAATAATAATAATAGCAATAATAATAATATTATCAATAATAATAAAATAACCGTAACAATAATAATAAAAATAATAACAACAATAAGGATAATGAAAACAATAATAATAACAACAATAGTAATAACAATAATAATAACAATACCAATTAACGAAAACAATAGCAATAATAATAATTAATAATAACATTATACAACAAAATAAGAATTTGGCTTATCAACTTTAAATTTAAAATAATCCAAACAGAAATATATATAGTCGATAAATTATAAAATGGAAGTGAAGGTAAAATACACCATTATTCAAAATAACAACATTTTTGCAGAAGATCCAAAATAAATATACAAATAATAATCAAAATACAGAAAATGTTCGGGAAAAAAAAATAATTATAAGGAGAAAAAATAGGTAGGAGAAAAATGAATTATACCCAATCAAGAGCCAAGAAGAGGATGACTGCAAGGGACGAAAGAAAATCAAAGAATTGAATATGAAGGAAGAGTAACAAGGGGGGAAAATCGGAATTGAAGAGAATATGGCAAGAAAGAAATAACTAGCATGGTATTCAATACTGAATTGGCAAAGTAATGATGAATGCAAGCACAGAAGAATAAATGACGCAAAAACTGGAATGCAACAAAATAGCAAAATACCTGCAATCGCACCTCTGGCAGTCTCTGCTTCCTCTGCAATCTAGTTGTGGGCTTGACCAAATTCTCTAGCCTGTCCTCCACTGGGAGTTGATCCTCCAATTGGTGCATTTCTCCTGCTCCTTGGGCAGTCCCGAACCTTGTGGTCATTCGCTCCGCATACAATACATCGACCATTGTCTACCCACCAATCCTTGCGTATGTGACCAATCTTGCGGCAATAGTTACTTGTCGGGCCCTTCCTTCTATGGGTCTGCCTCATGATAGCAAAGGAGTGATGCTGGTGCGCAAATACACACAGTCGGGTGAGCTGTGCGTTCTCCTGAGCTCTTTCCAGACTAGCTCTCATTAGCTCATTGTGTTCTGGCTGTAGCTCCATCATTCGTTGCATTGCCTGGAGAATGGTGGCATTCTCTGATGTTTCAGCCATGGGCGGAGGAGTCGAAGAATCTTCACGAGCCATAGTCTGCAAAACCATCCAATTGGTGAGTACCCAGACATACATTGGTTATTACATGTTTATGTGATCAACGTGGCGCGCATATTATTGAGTTAACCTGGCTAGAGCCAAACTTGACTAATATATCAATCAAAGCCAGACCTCCGTAAAGTTGATCATGTTTCACTGACATATTATCCAAACCAGAGCTCTGATATCACAGAAAACCTGTCACGCCCCGCTTCCCAAAATACGGGAATATGAGCAAGTTAGGAAGGCCCAGCGAATGATTATACATCATCCATAAGTTGTACCAATCTAACTCAACAATATACAAGAGAAAACAACCATGCAGGAAGAATATAACCACATAAACAATGAATAAACTCCAAAATAATCATGAAATAAATTCACCAAATAATAATCCAACATCTGGGATAAAAACAAACTTCGGGTCATAAAAGTCCAAGAATACAAAATATGATAAAAGCAATACAATAAGCAAATAATAAGAGATAGCTATGCAATCTAAAGTCCAGCTCTGATCTTCAGAAAGTTTGCTCACCAATTTCTTTTGGTATTGCTCCTTCGGTACCTATTAATTCTTGATCAAAAAAGAGAGAAAAGAGTGTCCTTAGAGTAAGTCATGGACAGCAAGTAGAGAAAAATAGAAGATAAAGGAAATATGGATATCAAAGAAAAGGGACAAGATCAAAGTCAAAGAACAAAGCAAAGGCAGGCAACAATATCAAAGGTCTACAGTAATCACACATATAATGTGTGATGTCAAGTATACAGGATCAAGCATGCAAGTTATTAAACATTTTATTAGTCTATCTAGTGCACGTACTACTGCATCCCATACTACAGGTTTGGCGCAAACACACACTGAATGTTTTAGACTGATGGTGAATTCTCCGTTCGTGTACTTGGCCTAGTAATTATTAGGCGGTGTTTTATGTTCAGGGAGGTTCAGGTCAGGCAGATCAGGCAGTTCAGACAGGTCAGGCAGGTCAGGCGGTAGGGCCTGACCGAGTACAGTTTCCGATTGTTCACTACCAAGTCTACCCATAATACCCCGGCTTTTTATTAGTTTATGTTCATCCTATGTGAGCATGCAAGAATGTTTCAATGTTGTATGATACTAAGTGTGACTAATTCTATACTTTATAGACAAATCATGAAGTAAACAAGTCATTTACACACACATCACATGATCAGGACAACATGACCTTGCTGTACTAAAACATGGATCACTGCTACTACAGAAAAGCAAATCTGGATCCGTAGAAAGTTCTAGAAACTAGACTTCCACCCGATTCCAGCAAATATATATAAGGCATATAAAAGATACAGAAGCTAGGGCGAAAACTCTATTCTATTCAGACTTTATGTTCAGGCAGCATGATGTAATCTGTGTTTACCTATTTGTTTCAGGTCAGAAAACTCATCAAATAAATCTATAAAAATTCTGGGTCACACATGTCAGATTTTTATTTTACTGTTAGCATGGTCAAATAAATTATAGAACAGAAGGATACGCATGCATTTGTGAATCTGAAAGTTCTGACACAGCTGCACTAAAATGATGATATCTAACAAACCACACATCGGAATTCAAATTCGCGAAAAGGTTAATAAACTAGACATCAGAGGCTAAATTTCATGTTCAGAAAGTTATTTCAAAATATATGAGTAACATGGTTGAAAATCTGATTAAAAAAAAGACAACTAGCAGTCCAGAATTTATTTTAACTTGAGAGGGGCAATAAATAAATCATACAATCATATATTTCATGCAAATTGGTAATCAAAGTGATCCTAGGTGTCAACATGCATATTTCTATGTTTAAGATACAAGTTCACAGGCATGGTATTAATTCATCAATCAAATTAATCTAACATGTATACAATTCATCAATAAGTCTATAGCATGGATCTAGTTATTTACATGTAATGTGCATATGCAATGAAACAATAGGTACTAGGTTTTATATCAAAGAGAACGGCACGATGTTAAGAGTATATCGGGATAGCTCGTGTAAACCCTCAATAAACTTAACGGAATTGTCAAATACCGCATGATAAGAAAAAGGACGGGATCTACTTGCAGAGATCAAAGGAATCTTAAACAGAATAAAATACTAGTTCAAGAAGAGACTTGCCTGTGAGACGATTAATTCGAATAACTAGAATAACGGAATGAGAATCCCGGGTGATGATCCAAAACACATGCGAGACACGTGCAAAATTTGGAACAGCAAATCCAAGGCCAACAGCAATTCGAGAACACAACTCCACACCAGATCTTCACACAAACACCAAACAAGGGATCGGATCTGCTACACCCAGAACTCCACACACCAAAACAACCACTTACCAAAAATCAATACTGTGCTTCTTCCTCCTTCCACAACTCGACACAGAGAAAGACTGCGGGAGACCTTCGGCAACTGCGACGCTGCGGCGACTGGCAACGAGGCGCTCGGGACTACTGGCGGCGGCGATGAGCGGCGGTGCTGCGGTCAGGAAGCGACGGCAGCGGCCATGCACGATGATATGGCTAAAAATGGGATTAAATCAGGACCGTTCAAATCGGGCACGAATCTTAAAGCTCAGAGGTAAAACGGTAATTTCACCTACAAACGGGTCTGAAATGGGAACTGGGTCTCTCTTCAAAGCCCAATAACCCATAAACGAATCTGTCTTACTGGGTACGGGTCCCAACTCGTTCCAAACCAGTTCAAAAAGATAAAGAAGAATTCAGATTCATAATTATCCCTAAGAAGTAATCTTAACCGCTTCTGTCCATTCACACCGGAAAGTAGAGATATATTCTTATCTTGAAACGGATCCCTAAAGGGGACTATAAAAACACCTATCCCCCCACTGTTACCAGATAATCAATACTTTTCAAATTAAAGCTCTTTTATAATCATTCAGATTACTGACAAGAGCATCGGATGGTGCGTCGCCGGGATCCATCCCGGTGTTTCGTACTTTTTGCAAGTCAACGGCAGCAGCAAGAGACCAAGTCAACACATTGGTGAAGGTCAACAGGTCAACAAGTTTGCTTTATTGTTTTCTCTAAGAATCCACAAATTCTATCTGTTTGCTCCCACACCAAAATCAGCAGCAACAGATTGGCGCCGTCTGTGGAAAACGAAGAAGCAACCCGACCTAACTTCATCAGCAAGACTAGTTTCAAGCCATGCATCCAAAACAGAAGGGGAAGGCAACGGTCTCCAACCGAAGAACCACTTCTCTTCCTCCTCTTCCTCCTTCAGCTCAAGGTGCTCCTCCTCAACAGGCCCCTCCAGGGTCTCGGGGAGCTGCCCAGGGGGGCTCTCGTCAAAGTCGTCCGAAGCAACATCCTCCTCATGACCATGTCGCGGGTCCCAATCCTTCAGTTGAATCTATGGCTTCTCGAAGCCATCCCGATCGAGATCTTCGTCAAGTTATTGTCGACCGCCAAAAGGGGGTCGACCTCCGAAATCGCCTGAATGGATGGCGAGCCCTTGCGGGAGTCCATCAACCTGAGCACCCAGGGGCCTCAAGAGTCCGGACCCCCCGCCGACCGAGGACTAGAAGATCCCATCCCCCGAGGAGGCGAAGAGAGTCCCCTCAGCGTCATCAGCGGAGAACTCATTCTCCAGTAAGTCGAGCCACACATAAGGACCGCCAAGCTGGAAAGGCACCAGTCACAAGGGCAGATCTTCAAGACTTCCAAGCGGCAGTCTAACGGGCCCTCAATATCGCCCCAAATAATGACCAGAGGCCACCTACTCATGAGCCAGCTAGGAGCCACCACCTTCACACTCTCGGTCCTCGTCCATCTCCAAGTTACCATCGCCGCAGCCTCAGTCCACCCTCGTACGAAGATGAGTCCCGGGACTCGACAAGATATGATCAAAGAGAAGACTCAGGCTACCGCCGTCTCCATGATATGGAGAGGCGCCTCGGCCGAATTGACAGGGAAGAAGAGCAACAGACGATAAACCTCTGCCCGAGCAGACCTCCATTCTCCCGTACCATCATGGAGGCCTCCATCCCAGAGAACTTCAAGCCACCTCACTTCGAGGCGTATACCGGGGAGTCGGACCCCGCGGATCACATAGAGAGCTTCAAAACTCTCATGATGATCCACCATGCTTCAGACGCCCTCCTCTGCAAGATCTTCCCTGCCACGTTGAAGGGGTCTGCGAGAGAATGGTACTCTCGACTCGTCCCGGCCTCTATCTTCTCATTTGATCAGTTCGAAATGCTCTTCCTTACTCATTTCGTGAGTAGCTGCCGGGCCGAGAAAACAAGTGTATCTCTGGTGACCCTCAACCAAGAAAAGGGTGAATGCCTAAGGGATTACATTCGATGCTTCACCGCCGAAGCCCGGTCCATTCCCTCCCTCAACCAATCAGTAGCCTCAGCTGCATTCAAGTGCAACGTCACTAACGCTCGCCTCAAGGTGTCCCTTACCAAGAAGCCTCCTCGGGACTTCTCAGAACTCCTACTTAAGGTGGAGAAGTACATACGGGTGGAAGAGGCTCTCAACCCCCCTACTCTTGAAGAATCATCTTCCGGGAACAAATGGAAGAATACGAGCGAAGAGGGGTCCCAAAAATCCCAGAAGGACGACAATGGCCAGCGCCGCCCGACTCCTCGTTTTGAGAAGTTCACCCCCCTCATTGCTAATATATCAGAAGTTCTTATGGAAGTGGACAAGGAATAGCTACTCCGCGCTCCCCTTAGAACGAATACCCCTAGCAAGAAGAGGAACAAGGATAAGTGGTGCCGCTTTCACAGGGACCACGGCCACAACACGGATGATTGTCGGGCTCTCAAGGAGGAGATCGAAGAACTCATACAGCGGGGACACCTGACCCAGTTCTTCCAAAAAGATGGGGCCGAGCTTCCCCCCTGAGGAGCCTACAAACGAACAGAGAGGCCCGCCGAGCTTCAAGACTCAGAACCTGGGGCCGTCTTCCACCTCATCCAAGGAGGTCCAATGGAGGGAGAACCCAGCTCCTCCCAAGAGGTCTTCACCTTATCGTAGAAGTATGATCTTAATTTTCAATAAGGCCGATGCTTGTAACCCGACCAATAGCATGTAATAATGGCTCGCCCTATTGAAGCGGCCACTTAGTTTATTTCAATAAAACTTTACATTTCTTTATTGAAAATTATTGCTCGTGCTTCATCTCTATCTCTCCGAGTCACGACTCGCTAAATGGTGAGTTCAGAGTCTAGCTTTACCTACATGGCTGCTCCCGCAACTTACTAAGCTCAAAAAATGAGTTTGGAGTCCAACGCTTGGTTCGACGTTGCTTTAGCCGCTTGCAAACAAGCAAGGGCGGGACAGCTCACCATTCAGAGTTGCTCCTACAACTCGTTAACCCCCTCTAACAACGAGTTCGGAGTCCAACACTTGGCTCGATTCTGCCTTAAATTACTCACTCATAAGCGGGTAAGAAGTGGTTCTCCATTCGGAACTGCTCCCACAACCGTTGAATCTCTCTTAAACGACGAGTTCGGAGTCAAACACTTGGCTCGATTTTGCTTCAAATTACTCGCTCATAAGCGGGTAAGAAGTGGTTCGCCATTCGGAACTGCTCCCACCACCGTTGAATCCCCCTCTAACAACGAGTTTGGAGTCCAACACTTGGCTCGATTCCGCTTCAAATTAATCGCTTATAAGCGGGTAAGAAGTGGTTCGCCATTCGGAACTGCTCCCACAACCGTTGAATCTCTCTTAAATGAAGAGTTCGGAGCACAACTCTCCCCTAGAGTTGCTCCTCAAACTCGTCTCCCAAATGGCTCTCTCCTAGAGCCAAGCTCTTCGCTCCGCTCACCTCCAAAGCGGACCTCTTCTTAACGAGTTTGGAGCACAACTCTCCCCTAGAGTTGCTCCTCAAACTCGTCTCCCAAATGGCTCTCTCCTAGAGCCAAGCTCTTCGCTTCGCTCACCTCCAAAGTGGACCTCTTCTCAACGAGTTCGGAGCTCACAACTCTCCCCTAGAGTTGCTCCTCAAACTTGTCCCCCAAATGGCTCTCTCCTAGAGCCAAGCTCTTCGCTCTGCTCGCCTCCAAAGCGGACCTCTTCTAAGCGAGTTTGGAGCTCAAAACTCTTCCCTATAGTTGCTCCTCAAACTCGTCTCACGAATTGCTCTCTCCTAGAGCCTTGTGATGTTCTTCACTCCGTTCGCCTCACGAGTGCCCTTCCTCTCAATGGGCTAGAACTCTCCCCAGGAGTTGCTCCTTGCACTCACCCCCAAGAATGGATCTTCCCATGGCTCTTACGAGGATCTTCCTAGCCCATCTTCTTCGCTCCTAGGAGTGGAGCTCCTCTTCGAAGATTTTGAAAGACCAAAACACTCCTCCACTTCATGAAGACAAGAATGTTGCGGGGCTATTTTGACCATGAAGAAGGGTGATTCTTCATCCCACTCCTAAAGAGAAGTTGTGGATCTTCAAGTTAGCTTCGAAACGAGGGGTCACACGCCCCGATCGGACCTCCGTAGCACCGGGAAAGTGGATCGCAACACAGCTATGCCGAGCTACCGGGGCACCGACCTCCGTATTGGGGAAAAAACACCCCCGAGCTCCTTGGACCGTCAGATCGTCCAGATATTTGCGCCATGGCTGATGGATGACTCAGATTTTGCCACGTCTTCACAAAATAACAAGATCACGTTTTCTCGTGATCTGGGCCTCTTGCCTTGTGATTCGCACCATGATCGTGATCAACCGTCTAGATGGAGCCACATAGCTCGGATCTGAGCTACCAAGCTACCGAACTACAAAATGGCAAAAATTTTACCTCAAAATCTGTGCTCGGATTCGCCGAACCAACACAATAGAACATAAAGAGAAGGTGAAGGAGGGTTAACGGATCGGGTCCAAACCCATTTGGACCTAAAACCCGAACGTACTGTTTCCTCCCCTTCCTCTTCTTCAACAATTTTGGCGCCAAAACCCAGAAGAGAAGAACCCATCTCTTTAGCCAACCTACAGAGCTCCACTCGTCGAGCTCCTTCGTCGAAGCTCCGACCACCTCGCCGAACCCATCAAACCATGCTCCACAATGCCGAGCGCCAATTCCGAAGCTTCACCTCCGAGCTCCGCCACCTTTGAGTTTGAGAAACCCATCGTCGAAGCTCTCTCGAGCCAAACTCCTCTCACCTCCACGAGCTCCGAGCTCCACTCCACCTCCGAGCTCCGATGCCGACCTCCACCCCTTCGACTATCTTCGAGCTCCTCTCCACTAAGTCGCCGAGCTCCAGCTCTCTTCCTCGTCGAGCTCCGAGCTCGAACCGCCTCCGAACCCATCGCTGTGCTCCGCCACCTTCACCCACGACGAATCTCCCCTCAATCATCAACCTTGCTGAGTGCCATCACTACCATTGACGAGCTCTGAGCTCCAACTCGCGACTAAGCTCCGCCGAGTCTCGTCGTCATCGAGCTCCAACGCCTCCACCCTCACAAGCTCCAATCAAACTCCCCTCGACGAGGCTCGGAGAAATCAGAGCTAGTGATGGTAGTTGGAGAAGGAGACGAGAGCAGGAGAAGAAAGAAGGGCAGAGGGCATGAAAGAACAGAGCCAAAAAATTTATAAAAAAAAAAAAAAAATTTGTGCCACGTGGCGTCACCTCCACTTCGACCAGATCCGAGGACGGGTGCCGAGCTACCGGGGCACCGACCTCCCCATGTGGAGAAAAATGCTGCCGAGCCACACGCGTCGTCCGATCATCTCAAAATTCGCCCCACGACACGATCGACGCTCAGAAACGCGCCACGTGTCCAGAAAATGATCTGCTTTGCGATGCGCGCCATCTTATCATGATCGACGTCCAGAAATGCGCCACGTGTCTAGGTAATATTTAATTAATTTATTTATTCATTTAATTGAATTTATAATTAAAAAAATTCGAAAAAATATTTAAAAATCGAAAAAAATTAATTAAAAATTCTAATTTAATAATTATAATTAAATTAGAAATTTTAAAATTCTGTAAAATATAATTATTAAATTAGAATAATTAATTAATACTTTCGATAATTAATTATTTAATTCGGAAAATGAATAAAAAATTCAAAAAATGAGGAAAAATTCAGAAAAATCTGGAAAAATCATAAAAAATCCAAAAAATTCTGAGGATATTTTTGGGCATTTTAAAAGCCCAGAATACACCGTTACACCTCAAGCAAGATCCGAACTTCCTTAAGAACACCGATAAAATCTCGTACGCCATTAGAACAACAAAACTACTCCTCAAAGACTGTAGAACTCAGTCTCCAGGAGTGGGGGGATCGTGATATGGCTAAAAATGGGATTAAATCGAGACCGTTCAAATCGGGCACGAATCTTAAAGCTCAGGGGTAAAACGGTAATTTCACATACAAACGGGTCTGAAATGGGAACTGGGTCTCTCTTCAAAGTCCAATAAGCCATAAACAGATCTGTCTTACTGGATACGGGTCCCAACCCGTTACAAACTAGTTCAGAAGGATAAAGAAGAATTCAGATTCATAATTATCCCTAAGAAGTGATCTTAACCGCTTCTATCCATTCACACCGGAAAGTAGAGATATGTTCTTATCTTGAAACGGATCCCTAAAGACGACTATAAAAATCCCTCTCTCCCCACTATTACCAGGTAATCAATACTTTTCAAATTAAAGCTCTTTTATAATCATTCAGATTACTGACAAGAGCGTCGGAGGTTCGTCGCCGGGATCCATCCTGGTGTTTCGCACTTTTTGCAGGTCAACGGCAGCGGCAAGAGACCAAGTCAACATATTGGTGAAGGTCAACAGGTCAATAGGTTTGCTTTATTATTTTCTCTAAGAATCCACAAATTCTATCTGTTTGCTCCCACACCAAAATCAGCAGCAACACACGACGGCAAGGAGCGACTCTATTTTCGCACTGAAACAGAGGAGGTGAGACGATGGCTCTGGACGATGACGATGTGATGGGGGGATCTGCAGTGGTTGCGAGGGGTGCACGGAGAGGGTAAGGACGAGGGACGGTGAGGACGAGATGGCGAAGACGAAGATGGGTGAATGGGTTGCAGTGGAGTCTTGGGCGAGGACAAGGATGATGACGGGGCGACGGGGTTGAGGTGATGAGGAGGGGGAGAGGTTGACGAGGGGAAGGCGATGACGGGGGTGGTGGTCGGAGAACGGGAGAGGCGACAGGCTATGGGTTGAAGGAATGGTGAGGGAGACAGAGCGGGACAAGGATGCACAGTAACGGGGATTAAAAATAGGATTAGGGGGTTAATGACGGCTAGGTTTAGGTTTAAATAGAATTGGGGTTAAGATATAAGAGATTAGAGTATTTATAGGGGAAAAGAGAGATATTTGGTTATTGGGTATTTGGGTATAAATCCAATAAATAAAGTAGATTGTACATGAATATAATGGATTAATATAAACCCAAATATAAAAGAATAAGCTATCCGATAAAATATGATTCATAACAGAATACAATTTGTATCGCATTACATAAATTAGTTGAAACGATTAAAAACACAATTATCAAGTAAGAATTGATTGGTTTTAATAATCAATAATAATAATAATAGATAACCATATTAACAATAAGAATAGAAATAATAGCCATGACAATAAAAATAATAATACTAATAATAACATTAATAATAATAATAATGAAAATAAAAATACTAACAATAATAATAGCAATCATAAGGATATTATCAATATAAAAATAGGAAATTTGTTGAAATAGTCCAAACAGTAATAATATTTTTGATGGTCAAAATGCAAATAGTTGATCAAGTAGATATGGAAATAAAGTTTATTTGAAATAGTTATGACTATTGCTTAGAAAAATGCTTTAACGTGAAATTCAAAACGAATTTAACAAATAACGAGTTATAAATATCGAAATACAGAAAAATACTCAGCAAATCCGTATTTGCAGAAATGGGGGATGCAGTTTATCTTAATTTTAGGTATGTAGATAATATATATATATATATATATATATACTTAATTTGATCATATCAGATCGTATACGATATACGATCTATAATTTCTTAAGTCTGAATACGACTGTGTATATTTTATAATTTTAAATATTTAAATATATTTTGCTATGAATATACAAATTAATTTGAATTATAAATTATCATACGTTGTTTTCTTTCTGGTTAAAGTTTTCTTAACACTAGGGTTAGAGTTCTTTGACCTAACCTAGGGTTAGTAACCCTACTTCTAATTGAGAATTGATGATATGAGATTGGGTCGATCTTGATGAGATCCTAGGGCTCACAAATTGCCAAGTTTGTGGTATAGGATGAGAGAAGGGAAATTACTAGGAAATTTCCAAAAGACCTAGGTTGACCAGATCTAAGCCATCCACTCTCACTCAACCCTCCCCCACTCATCTCCACCCTCCACCTACTCCCCATCAAATTCCGGCCAAACCCTAATCCCCACTCCCCATTTCCTATAAAACTCCAACACTTCATCCATTTTCTCTATTTCCTTCTTCTCATATTTTCTTAGTTCAAAAAGGGAGAAGATAGAAAAGAGAGTTTCATTTGTATGCTTTGGAGCTTGGAGGAGAAGAAACAAACTAGAGGAAGTTGCAAAATTTCATCTTTCCAAACTCAAAAGCTTGGGTGGGTGTTCTTAAACTCTGAAACTAGTTATTTTTGTGTATGTGATGTTATGGTTTAAGAGAATTTCTACCATGCAAATGACTTAGAATTTGATCATGAAATTTTTTTGGCATGTTCTTGGATGAGTTTAGAGTATCCTCTATATTTTTCATTTTTTTCAGGGTTCTTTTAGTAGCTCAAACAATTGCTTCATTTTCTGGTAGTGAACAATGAAAAGTCTGCTGTGCGCATGAAATTTCGGTGCTCTTCCAAATATCATATCTCGGGATTGATTGGGTATTTTAAGCCCAAATTTTTACTAGGTGTTATTGAATGTGACAAAAACTATATTTTCAAATTTCACATTTTCCTGGGTTCATTTGATACCTCAAAAATTATAGTTTGGCGACTGGTCCAGAACCGAAAACTAGTTTAGCTTTGTTTGGGAAGTGAATTTCATTAATTCATAACTACTTTTGGATGCATTATCTTGCAATGAAATTTTTACTGTAACTTTTGGTATGAGTTTAGATCGTGATTCTAAAATTTTAGAATTGTTAGATATCATTTGATGGAGTTTTGAAAATAATTTGTATAAGGAGGTAGACACCCTGTCTGAAAACAGAAGGAAATTTTGTGCTAGGTTTGAAGAGCCATAACTCTCTGTGTATTATGAATTTGAAAGTAATTTTTGAGTATGTTAGACTTGTATATGTCTAGTGACTGGTTTTAAAATTTCATAAGTATTGGACTTGTGGTTGAATTGATATTGACTTTTGAGTACTGTATGTTCAGTTCAGTTCAGTTTTTGAGTAGTCAGTGAAGTTGTGGAATTCTGGAATTATGTGTTGAGAATATGGAAAAATGATCAACTAGAGATTTGTAGTAGATAGTCATAGCTTTCCAAAACATCTTAAATCATGCAATTCTAGTTTGTGGTTTGAAAGTTATGATTTTTCTAAGGTTGGGTCAGATCCAGTCTTAGTCGAGACCAAGTTTGTTAAAATGAGTCAATTTTTTCCTGTGTGTGCACCTAATAGAAATTGGAGTTCAGAGTGCTTTAATGGATGAATTTGAGGTTCTGATCAACTAGGAAGTTGTAGTAGACACTCCTAGCTTTCGATAGAATCCAAAATCGAGTAATTCCGATAAGTGAGCAAGTTTTTATGATAATGGCAAGATGCAGCAAGTGTACGAAGAAATGTACAGCTGAGCACATATGGAGATTGTATAGCTTCTAGAAGGCTGAAATTGAAGAAATAGTTAAGTAGAGACTAGTATTATAGGGTCTTAGTTTTCTAGAATGGGTAATATCATGCTATTCCAAGTTGTACTTTGAAAGATATGAAGTTTACAAGTTTTAGCAACTTGTTGTCTTGTTCGATTTCAAGCATGTGTATTAAATCAGGGAACTTGAGTTCTATAAGAAATTTTAGGGAGTTGTCAACTAGGGAATTGCAGTAGAGTTTCCTACCTTAATAGAAAACCAAATTTTGTTGGATTCCGATGAGCGTAGCTTGAGTTATGAATTTTTTGAGGTGCAGAAATTGCTTATTATTGGAAGATTGATATGGAATTTTCTGCATACCGCAGTGTGATGATTGTGAGCTGATTGAGTTTTAATATGTTTTAAGTATTTATCCCTTCTAAGCACTTCATTTGGAACTTAGACAAGATTCTTGTGCTTAGTGCTCATGGAGGAATAGCTATGGTAGACTTGTTGTAATTGTGGTACTCATAGCTAGTATAGTTTGGGGCTAGTCTAGAGTTGTTGATACCCTAGGACTATCAACAAGTATTGTAAGTGTATTCTTCCACCTTGAGAACTGGATAGTCATCCCTCGTACGCCGACAAACTCTCACACAATGGGTAATTGATCGCGGGCCGGAATACTGGATGCAATCCGAGTTAGAGGTAGTGGCGAACGATGGAGATCGGATCGCCGGTGTTTGATTGACTCTATAAGGTCAGATCCATTACTGACCTAGATATTATTGAAATTAATGGTGATTTGTATCTTGATGTCCTGAGTCTGTCAACGGTTGGGCGTTGGTGTTTGTGTATGTTTACCTTTATCTATGGATTTTTATGCATCCTTGGGCGCTGATGAACTGCTTGCTGAGGGTCACGGGCAGGGGGATGGTCGAAGATTTATGAAGGTGTTGGCAATCGATGAATGATTGGTTCACCGTGTTTATTTTACTATTTTGACAGACCAGTCAGGCTCGACCATCATTTCCAAACACTGTGCATGTTTTGAATATACAACATCCTTCGGTAACACTATTAATTAATTATTTTTCCTTTCAGCTTGAGGGACGAGTTAGTGTTAGGGGTGATACCCTATAATTCGACTTGTTCTAAAAGCCAACACTAGGAGGTGATAACCAGGGTTGTCTCTTCCTGCCAAAGGAATACGGGGTGTCTTTTCATTGGTTAAGAACACAGGGGCCGTATCTCGCTCTGTTAATTCCTGAGGTACCTTGATAAGAACGGGATGTTCCCTTGTTCTATGTTGGTGGACACGAACGGACCATGGTGGATCTTCAGCACAATGGGTATGCTGCAGTGTATCTGTAAGTTCGTCACGGCTTTTGAGAGAGGTCCGGTGCGATGATTATTAGTGAAAAACGGGGTAGCACCATGAATTTTATAACCTCCTCAATCATGTTGTACTTATCAGGAACAAGAATTGTACAATAGTAGAATGCATTGTATGGCGAGGGTTCGAAACCCTGAAACTGGACGAAACAACTTGATTTGGAGCGTATGTAGTATGAGATGCATGCATGTCCAGAGTCTTGCTGACATTAGACTAAATACATCTGTTTTCTGTACGTTGTGTACTATGCATTAGACTTCAGGTATTGGCATACACTGACACTAGGAAATTAGGATGCACGTTTCTGTTTTCATTAAGGCTGGTTGTGACTGCAAGTTGGAGATCACTGTTTTCTTATCAGCATTGCGTCAGTATATGTACTGATGTGCCAACTGAATTAGGTGCTGGAAACTGGATCGAGAATGCGGGCATCCAAGTGGAGAAGCAGTGTACTTACCTACCATTCGAGCAGGTGCAGAAATATCCGAGTTGTGCAATGGAAGACTCAAACCGAGGGGAAAGTCCCAGGGAAGCAGATTGACCACTCAGCAGAGTTTCGGCAGTGATCAGCTGATTACCATTCTGGAAGACAACTGATAGCTTTACAAGTGGAGTATGTAAATATTTATAATAAGTTGTAATGAGTTAATGTAATTTGTATTCCTTGTTTAAGAACAAGACAATGGTTTTAATTTATGATGTAATGATTTTATTTGGCAATAAAAATTTTTAAATTTTCGTGTTATTACTGTATTGAGATACATTTGAAGGCAAAGGTTCTCATTGTGTCACGGATGTCCGGTGGAGATCCGGGGTGCTACACTTTGTTTAATTGTACGAGCATTTAGCTGTAACTTTGTTGTTTGATTTTCCAACAGCGGGCTGGCCACCGCCCATCTTGTAACATAATAGAAATCTTGTTATAGATCTGTGTAAGCTGTTGAACTGGTTGAGTCATTTTTGTTGAAGTGTTGGCATATGGTGTTGTATCCGAGACAACTGAGTTTTGGAGAGATCTGAAGTTGGGTACCGAACTAAAGGTGTTAACTCGAGGAGTGATCCTCACGGTTTCATCTCTAAGTCTCGATATTGGATACCAGGCCAAGGCGCGGTCCTGACAGGAATATCCAAGGATTTGGTAGAGGCCCTTGGGATCGGACACCATTCCAAGAGCAGTGACGAGAGGGGATCTTCAGGATTTTATTGCCAGAACTCGGTCTTGAACTTCACGCCAAGGAGAAAACTCGGGCTTCACCAATCGCGTGACATGGCACGTGTTTGCTTACGTCACCCGTTGAAGTATTCGAGGTGCCTAGGGAGTTGTAGCGCTGACCATAATAAATGAGGGAAGTTGGAGAGTTCTCCATGGTGTCTATAAAATCCTTTGTCGCTGGGTGGTTGACTCACAAGTTTCTCAAACTTCGTCTTCATCTAGCGATGTCTCAGTACTTAGCAGGGCCTATATTGAACAGCCCAAAAATTCGTCTACGGGTAGAGGACAATGGGGAAGTGTCTGGAGAGACTTGGTCCGGTCCCACCGGGATCAGTATTTGGTCAGTGAAGTTGTTCTTGTCCCGGATTTTGGGATCTGAAGTTCTAGCCATCGGGTCTCGAGGGGCGACGATGTTACTCTATTCTTTCCCTTCGGTACTCTGTGAGGCCTTCCCGGCTAGGACCCCTCGTGCGGATGCTGCTACTTCACCGAGGCTTAGGGAGGATCGGGGTACTCCTTCTTGGGGTCAGCAGGGGTATCCCGGATTCCGGGATCTGATATCCCTAGCCGGAGTTGAGGTTAAGAGTTCTCATCATCAAGAACTCTTTCCAGATGAAGGACTCGCCGTCTGGGCAGGGATACATGTATGCTGCCTCTTCTAGTATCGAGTTAATCCCTTGTAGGGATTGTTGCCCTGCTCGGCTTTCCGGTACCCTTCATTATCATTGCTTTCCGTCTCTATGATGCCTCTTCTGCACTCGAGGCATTGGAGATAGCGATTAGCCAAGGCGCAAGGCGATCATGAGTTAGGTCGCTGGCCAACTGGTGCGATAGCTAATGCTGAAGTGCGAGATGACCATAAGAGGGTTTAGGTGGTAGTTATAACGCCCCGGGCCCCGCTCAAATAAATTCTAACAACTGCCCACCACAGGCTACCTCACAAAAGGTGTCCGAACTATTTGGTGCCTCTTGATCTTAGGCAATCCAATATATACACACACTTTCCTAACTCACATTCCATGTGGGACTAAGTCACCACCACCTACCATGAACACCATGGCCTCATAGTAATTAATTCATTAATTCTATAAGCTTTATACACACACTACCAAATCTATAGGCTCATCTAACCATGAATTAATTACTAAGCCCACCATGAAGTCCCATCTCATACGGGGTATTACATACACCCCACATTGAGATCTCAGTGTCCTCGATAAGCCCGGGACTTGCAACATGATCTAGGATCCCTTTCTAGCCGATGTGGAGTGGAGTAACCTGATTCTGCTAGTGTACTGCCCTGGTCATACTACCAGCGTACTGACCTCAGCTCCCTCTCAGGCTTACATCTTACCCATTCTTACCCATAATTGGTTTTGAAAGTCGGCTCTGATACCATTTGTAACGCATTGGGTCCCGCTCAAACAAATTCTAACAACTGCCCACCACAGGCTGCCTCACAAAAGGTGTCCGGACTATTTGGTGCCTCTTAATCTTAGGCAATCTAATATATACACACAGAGACAATCCTAACTCACATTCCTTGTTGGACTAAGTCACCACCACCTACCACGAACATCATGGCCCCATAGTAATTAATTCATTCTTTCTATAGTATCTATGCACACACTACCAAATCTATAGGCCCATCTAACCATGAATTAATTACTAAGCCCACCATAAAGGCCCATCTCATACAAGTTATTACATACCAGGATAGTATTGGGATGACCCCATTCGAAGCACTGTATGGGAGGACGTGTAGGACACCCATATGCTGGTATGAAGTGGGTGAGAAGTAGATGTTCGCACCAAAAATTGTACAACAGACCTCATAGAAGATTAAATTGATCAGAAAGAGGCTACAGATCGCACAGAGCAGGCAGAAGAGCTATGCCGACACACACCACAGAGAGCTAGAACTTAAGGAAGGAGATTCTGTATTTTTGAAAATCTCGCCGACCAAGGGCGTAGTCAGATTTGGAAGGGGTGGCAAGCTGGCCCCGAGGTACATTGGACCCTACAAAATCTTGAGAAGGATCGAGAAGATAGCTTACAGGTTGGAACTACCCGCTGAGTTAGCCCAGGTACATGATGTTTTCCATGTCTCCATGCTGAGAAAGTATGTGCCAGACCCAAGTCATCAACTGCTTGAGATTCCAGATGACCTGCAAGTGAATCTCTCCTACAAGGAACGACCATTGAAGATACTAGATCATCAAGAGAAAGTACTGAGGTTAAAATTCATTCCGATGGTCAAGGTTCTTTGGAGGAATCAAATCATCGAGGAGTCGACTTGGGAGCTAGAGAGCCGGATGCAGGAGACCTACCCGGAGTTATTTATGTAATTTCCATTCTTTCCTCCCCACTAAGCGTAGTTTTGAGGACATAACTATTATAAGGATGGAGTGATGTAATGACCCCAAAATTTTATAAATATATGTATGTGATGTATTAAGCACTAAAACTATATCTTATTTTTTGAATGAAACTAATGGTATAAAATTATTTCATTTGTTTTCAACTAGAACTATATTAACCCATATGTAACCCCTGTTTTTCATTTTATGTATTTTGGGTGTATTTTCTCTTTCAGTGTATTCTTTCAGCTTATATCTCTTTGTGGACCGTATATTGGATCTTATTTTTCAATATATATTCATTTATTTGATTTGTCGTCTTCTTATTTGAGTTCTCGATTCTATTGTCTGTCTATTGTTTCGTCTCCATTTGTCTGAGCTTTTATTTTGATCCCAAATATTTTAATTGTTCAATCCTAATTATATTGTTCTTGTCTTATTTCTTTTATTGTTCTTTTGATGCTATCTTGATTATTGGATCCTTTTCATAATCCATTTTGAACCCAATTACACCATAATACCTACATTTATACCTAACTAAAAACCCTAACCCGTTAACACTAATAACCTATACCCTGTTCACATCTCAACCCATACCTGTTATTAATTTCCCTGCCCATCAACCACTAACACCCCTAAAAACCCTAACTCTATCTCACCTATATATATAATACCCGTCATCCTATTCATCCCTACCACCTCAAAACCCTACCCAGTCGCTCTCTCTCTCAAAGCCCGTACCCCATCCTCCTGCTACCTCTCTCTCGCCCCACCTCCCGGTGTCTCCCCCTACCCTATCGTGCAGCCACCTCAGCCAGCACCCCGGTGCCTTTAGTAGCAGCGTAGTCCCTTTGCGCTGTCTCCCTTCGACGCTCAGCAACACCTAGGCGAGCAACGCCCCTCCACAACTGTCGCAATGTTCCAGCCGCCCTGTGCCACCCTCTGTCGATGCCAACGTCGCCGGCAGCCCGAGGCAGCAGCCTGCACCCCTTGGTCGACCCCACATCCACCGTCTCTCTCTCTCTCTCTTCCTCGTGCGCTTGGGGTTGAGTGTGTGTGCGTGTTAGTGTGTTTGTGGTTATTCATTCGTGGTTCATGTGTTTCGCCATTGTTCATGTGTTCATTTTGGTTCGTGGGTTCGTTCCTCGTAGTCATTCGTTGCGTTCGTGCCCCGAGAATCTATTCCCGTTATTCTTGCTCTTGTGCCGTTTTCGTCGTCATCTCTCAGGTAAGTAACTTGTATTCTTTTCTTTGTGTAATACAAGTACTAAATACCGCCTGTAGTGTAGTTGCATTCTAGAGACAATTCTTGTGTGAAACCCTTATTGATCTTGTCTCGATTGTGTTGATCCGCCCGTAGTTGTCTCATTACACACATGACATGAAATAACTTAGGGATGACCACTTCTTGTTGTATACGTGCATGTTGTTCATGGCTTGTTGTATGATCTCTTATGCTTGATGTGTTATTCGTAGTATAACTCGTTGTAGACTTGTGAAATACTCTGTACTATATTATTTGGACATCTAGTATATCCTATTTCACGTTTGGTTATGTTTTGGATGAGTTTCACATGAACTAGTTGATTTTGTGCATGAAGGATATTTTTTGTTTTGCCAATTCCTGTTTTTTATCAGTATTTTAGACCCTATTAAGGTCAGTATATGAAAATTATTTGTGAAAATGAATTATAAAAAATTATGTCTACTTTCCAGATTTTCTAATTGATATCAGTTTCAATTTATGAGTTGCAAGTTATGACTATTTTACTACAGGTGTGTTTAAAATTCCAGATCTAGTTTTATATGTATTCTGTATGGTAATTTATTTTTCTACTGATGTTAAAGATAATATTTTGATCCAATATTTTGTTGATTACAACTAGACTTGATTGGGATTAACTGCTAATTTTTGTGGATTTAATTAATGACTTTTATAAACTATTCTATATTTGCAAACAACTACTATACTTGCAAAATTTTGTTGATGTTCAGTAAAGATGCATAATTTCGACCTGATTCTATTTGTTGTCTATGAAAACTATGTGAATATGAATTTTAGCCTACTGTATCTATTTTATCAGTCTTTTGACAGATCTGGATTTCGATTTATATTTTGTGAGATATTGCTGTTTTAGTACTGCAGTATTTGTGATTCCAGATTTACAAAACTACTGTATCGTACTGCTTTCTAATTTTACTTGACTATTCTATCTATGTTGGAAATTATGAAACTTTATTTTCTGTTACTAGACATACTAAGGAATCCCCCAGATTTTTCTTGGATTTAATCAGTGAGTTCTCATGCTGTTTTCCTGTTCTTGAATACAAACTTCTGATTTCTGGCTGAACACGTTTTCTGGATACAAATCTGTTTTGAGACTTGTTTTCGTGAAATACTATATGACTCATATATATTTCTTGAATTCGGCCGGGAGTCTATTTCCCTGGTTTTCTGACGGATCCATATTTGCATGGTTGTAGCTACGAGAATCCCAGATTTAGTGCAATACTGTCTTGTTGTCCTGAACTAGAATTCTCGTTGTCCTAATCATTTATGTGTTGTCTTTCACCTGTGCATGTTTATCTTTCAACTTGAACTTGTTACTTGTTTATACCATGTTATTCTTGCCCTGTTTGTGACACATACATGCCTGTTTGATAATAATAATAATAAATAACCAAGCCGGGGTTTAAAGGGAAAGATCTAGTAGTGGAAAATACAGAAACGTATACTCGGAAGGGGATCTATAGATCCTACGTGTTACTTGATACTTGAGGCTTGATATTTCACACTTGAGGCTTGATACTTCATACTTGAGGATTGATATTTCACACTTGAGGCTTGTCCCTGAGTACACTGCCCTCTATGATCCACTATGAAATCTAAAACGAAATTTTTTGAATGGAGCAACCATGTGGTAAAAAACTAGGATGCATGAAGTGCTACCTAGATAGTAATAAATACAAGACTTGAACCTAATCACTTGACACTTATTACTTGTACTTGTTTATATGATAATTGTTCACTTGACACTTGATACATGCCACTTGTACTTGTTCATCTTGTCATGCTAGTTGTTCTATTTTGTTATCATGTCTATTCCATGCTATGCTTGCTTTCGCCGTTATTCTATATTTGTTACCCCCTTTCCTGTACTTGTGCATGCACTACAAACGGCCCGTACTTGCATTGATGGACGTTTTGTTTTCTTTTCCTCTTACTGCAATTTATTAAATTGCTGATTTTGGAGATCAAGTGCCAGATGGAGTAGGTAATCTGAGATTCTAGTTTGCTGGAGATTTTTGCCATATCTATTTATTTTTTTCTTGTCGCTTATCTTGAACAATTGTACTTGGTTACTTGGATTATTTTGTATTGAGCAATGTGACACAGGATTTTTAAAGTGTTCAGATCTGTTTTATTTGAGATTAATATATTTTATTTCAAGTAAATCATGTTGGTATTTTGATTTAGTTATGCATGCGTGGTTGACTTCTCTTGCATCCTACTCTGATTATTCTTGTGAAATGTTGTAAAGATCCTGACAACTTATGGATGATGAAAATCATTCGCTGGGCTTAGTCACGTATCTGTATTCCGTATTCCTTTTTGGGAAGCGGGGCGTGTGTAACACCCCGCAAAATTGGAAGTGACAATTTTGCCCTTCACGTGTTACGCACGAGTATTTTGTACCATCACGGGTAATATCCGTATTGTGTTTTCACTATGTGTTTTTGTTTTCCGACTATTTATGCATTTCCCATATATTGTATCCTATTTGAGTCAACTAAAATATTAAATTTCAATCTTTGTGTTTTTACGTGCATTTTACGTATTTTAGATGCATGTATCGACTACGTATTTTTTCCACCGCTACGTGGAATATTTCTGTGTTTTAATTATTTAATTTATGTATTCAAATCTATTTTATAAAACGGAAATTCATTTTCCCCCATTTTAATTAAAATAATTTTTGTGCGTATGATGCACGTGTTTTCTACGTACGTAGAAATTACATCGTGGAATATATATATAATTAATAAATATATTTTCTTATATTGTATTTTTATTTATCTTTAATATTTTTCTGTTGATAACGTCGAATTTCGTATTTTTGATATTTTCCGTGCGTCGCACATGTTTCTTTCGGTGCGCGTGTTTAAGCGCATTTGTTTTCAAAATAAATTTTGAAGTGTGGACATACTTTAAATTGTGCATGAAACATTATAAATTTTAATTAAACTGATTTTTACGTACATATTATGTATATATATAGTTTATGTTTTTAAATAATTAAATTGTGAAGTGTGTGCTAGTGCAAGCACGTGCACGTGTTTTGGGACATGAAATGAGAGGGAAACCGGCTGCATTTTAGAGAGGAGGGAAAAAGGAAAATTTTTGAATTGTGTGTGGAGATAGTGGATGAGTGGATTGTGTTCATGGGTGTGTAGTTATTATAACTACTGTTTTTCTCCTTATACAAATACCCCTACCCCTACACCATTCTTTTCATCTCTCCCCATCTCTTTCCCTCTCTATCTGCTGAAACCAAATCCAGCATACCTTTTGCCTTCTCCATTAAAATCCACCATATTAATTGATGTGTCTATACATATAGATATATATGTATATATGTATACATACAATCCATCACCTCTTCACATCTCTTCTTCCCTTCTCTGTCACTTTCCGAAAACAACCCAGACCAAGCCACTGTCCTTTCTCCACCTAATCACCTCTATACATGCCTATATATATATATATATACACTAATGTAGATATATACATAGTATATGTATATGAAAAACAAAAGAAGAAGATGTTGTTTGTGTGACTGCCGAAAAGATGAAGAGCTCTGTGTTGCTGGCCGGAAGTGAAGCTTGGACCTTGCTTTGGTGCACGGATTTCGAGGAGACGAATCGAAGTTTCTCTGGGAGCTCCTAATTCTAGGAGTTCATTTGAGTACATCACAATTTGGGTGAGTGATTCTAAAATACTTTCTAAATTAGGAATTTGCATGCTAGTTAATGTAGAAATTTGATTTGTTAACACTGATTGATATGTTAATTCGTAGATTGCTTAATCTTAATTATTTTATTGTCATGAGGTGTGAATTGATGGTTTGATTCGTATAAGCAATTAGAATTTGTGTTAAATTAAATGAAGTATCATTTGGGAAATTGTTGGTATGATATTTGATGCATGTAAGAATAGTAGTACAAAATAATGCAATGTGTGTGAAATATGAATTTTGATGCTAATGTGATAAAGAAAAGAGGATTTAGTCTCATTAGTTTATTTAATGAGAATACAAATTTTATAAAGAATTTTTTTATGAAAGACAACCCTTTTAATTGGAGAAAAAATTGATTATATGTGTTCTAATACATTTTGGGGGAGAAACTTTGTTATATTGTCAAAAGAAAACTTTATAAAATTTTGAATATAATACTCTATACTGTAATATCTTGATAGAAAAATATTTTGGAAAAAGAACTAGATTTTTGGGTGAGTACAAATCAATTGAAGAATTGAATTTATTAAAAGAAAAATTAAATACTGTGCCGTATGAACAAAACCACTAGCCTCTGACTTCATATCAGTGTGTGGGGTTGGACTTACTGGCTAGTCGGAGCTATTTAATAATGTTACTGTAGAGCGCCTGTGGTCTTTGGTCACGAGTTCGAATCTTGACAGACCCTTCTTTTTGTTTTGATTTTTAATTTAACCTTCAGACCGAGAATTAGTAGTAATGGCTTTCGGCCTTCTATTGTGACAGTGTAGTCACATGGACTTCTTGGTTAGAAGGGGGCTATAGGGCGGTACTGTTCATGGTGGGTTGGGTCAGAGGTGACTGGTTCGAATCCCGACCACAACACTTTATTTCTATTTGATTTTTTGTGTTAAACTGAGTTTTTGAGTGAAATAAAATTGGGAAAAATCCTATAAAATTGTTTAGACTTTATGAAAATTATTACTACATTATTTGGATATATTTTATAAGATTAAGAGAGGATTTTTACATTAAAGAACTTGAGTTTATTCGATTAAAAGTATAAGAAGTTATTTTTATCGAAAAGTGAGACTCTTGTTTAATTAAATAGAGATGAATATTTAGATTGAAATTAAATTTTTCTCTCAATGAAATTTTATGATTTTAATACTTGATTGAGATTAGTTGAAATGCATACAATGTTATAAGAGATTAAATTGATACGAGGTTGATTTGACTTATGTCATGTTATGAGATTATAAAAGAAATGTTTTTTGAGAAAAAGTTGATGAATAAAAGAAAATGAAAGATTAATTTGAGATTGAGTATGAATTATTGTTGATCTCTAAAAAGAGATAGTTGTTGGAATCTAGAGGCTTGGCGAGACCCTAGTGACCAGCAGTTTTATTAATGAATTTGAGAGCTAACCAGTGTGAGTTGAGCATCTCTTGAGAAGTATCCAGGTAAGATGACTGTCTCTTTTTTTTGGTTTAAGTCCGGTAGGGTAAGCTAGCTCTAGGTTGTGATGATTTTCTTTTAAAACAAACAAAATTGTAAGGATTAAATACATAGTGAAGATGTGATGAAAGTAAGAAAAAACACGAGTATGAGGGCCTTGGAGCTACGGCGTGAGAATAATCACAGGCTGTCTATACGATGTGTCATGTCATGACATGGATATGTCTCCAGGAGTCCGTACTGTAGGCGACGCTTGTGGGGTGTATGGTAACTGTGGGTGGTGTCATGTCCCATGATGGAGGCTGAATTGTCTATAGGTTCTACACGATGTGTCGTGTCATGATGTGAGATTCTCTTCTAGGCTGTCTGGACATGAGCTCGTAACTCATAGAATATCTAGGATACTTACCGTAGTTATTGTAGTAGTTTAAGTCATGACGAGGGATTGAACCCTATAAGATGAAAAACGATTAAGGGCTTGCCCTCGGACCTATATAGTATGGGATGCATAGAATCTTAACAAGTGCGCATTAGTGGCATGTAATATAAACAACTGCATTAAGGATTAAGTTCACAGCACAACACGACATCAATAGGATAGTCCCTTTGTAGCTTTGTTTGTGATCAAGTTTGTGTTTGCTAAAGTATTTAAGAATCGATATACTTTCGGCATAGCGTGGATGGCCGTGTATAATATTTCGTCGGTTGTAAGCAACAGACGTGCCCACAGTTTTATATGCAGGACTTGGAGTTTACGAGAAGAAATAAAGATGAAATTGTTGCTGATGATTATTTAAGTGTTAAAGTTGTAACAATTGTACATTTATTATTGTTGTATTTTATTTATTCCGCTGCGTGTTGATGTAAAAGACTCTGATGTAATTATTGTTGAAATAAAAGCTTTAAATTCCTTGTAAAACTGTACAAAATGAAGTATAAAGATCCTGTGGAACTCAAATTCAGTATTGTTTGGAATTCGGGGTATTACAGCGTGACACCATATGAACCCAAATTGACCCAACTTGGCTTGTACACATGTGGTGTAGCTTGGCATGAAACCAAACAAAACAAAAGATATATATATACTAGGTTTGCCCGTTGACACGTGCCTACGGCACGTCTTCGGAACGGTGCTCCTTGTTTGATCATATAAAATAGTTTTGGAGATCTAGCAAATTAATTAAAGTAACAAACATATTATATGAGAAACTTTTGGGGGTCCAGCCAAAAACATATTATATGATTTTTTTGATTTTTTTGAATTATTTTTAAAGTTTTAAAGTTTTTAATTTTTTTATTTTTTTTATAAAAAAAATTAAAAAATTAAAAATTTTATTTTCTTAATTTTTGAATAGAAGAGGGAGGGAGGGAGAGAGAGAAAAAAAAAAGAAAAAAAAATTTAGGAGTTGTTTTGGGTGGAAGATTTGAATTTGAGTTTCGGGAGGAAACTTTGGTGGGGGGGGGGAAATATGTTTTGTGAGGTTAGATCTGAGCCTTTGATTTTTTAGGGGATTGAAGGAGAATCACTTGATAGCTTTCTTTGTATTTTATTTTATAGATATATAAATGAAGTATGCATGCATGGCCGGTCAAGCACAAAATGGAGGGAAGGGTTTGGGTTTGGGTGGAGTTTGTTTGAATTTGAAATATGCTCATCATGAAGTGGGGAGTCCTAGGGGTTTTGTCCACTCCAACACTCCATTGCCACCACCCCTATTCCCCAATCCCCTTCTCAAGGCATCCCGGCCAAATCCTATCAAATCCCCTCCCCCCGCCCTCACTCTATATCTCTCCCCCTCTCATCTCATAAACACTCATCTCACTTCTCACTTCTTTCACCATTCGAGAGAAAAGAGAGAGAAAGAGAGAGAGAGAAAGAGAGACCTTCCTACACCCTCATTTTCTATTGTTGAGGAGCCAAAGAGGAGCCAAGGAGAAGCCAAGGAGAAGCAAAAGGAGTGAAGCACTAGGAGCAAGAAGGAACTAGGAGTTGAAATTCATCTACAAACAAGGTGAGTGTTTATAAACCTTTGTAGTGTTTAATTTTGTGTGGTGAATTTGTGATGTAGTCTTGACAAAATGAGAAGTTACGAAATGTGTATTTAAGTGGTAGGAATTCGTTGCATGCTAGTTTATTAGTGGAAGACTAGATAAAAAATACAGTAAAGAGGTAAACTGAAAAGTGTGCTAGGTCTGGAAGTTATAACTCAAAAATTACTTGGAGTTTGAAGTTAAATTTTTTAACAAAGATTCTTATGCATCTTATACACTTTGCTTCGTAATTCATAATTTTTGGAATTAATTTTCTATTTTAATTAAATACGAACTTGAACTCTGATTGAACAGAAAACAGACTTAGCTTGTGTTCTGACTATGGTTTTCCAAAGCTCATAACTCTGTAACCACTTGAGATCTATTGTTGAAATTTTATTAATATGTTTCTAGTGCATGAATATAAAATTTTATAATTTTTGGAAATCGTTTGCTATTTTTATAAAATACGAAACATTTGACTGTTCTGAAAGAAAAAGAGAGAGTGAAGATAATCTGTTCTGTTTTTAACTAATATTCAAGAAGTCATAACTTGAAAAGTAATTGATGGAATCACTTGAAATTTAAATATGTTCTGTTACCATGTATGTAGAACTTATATTTCAAATTTCATGAAGTTTAGATATCATTTGTTATTTTTAAAGTATTTTTATGTCAGCAATGGTTAGTTGTTGCTCTGTTCTGGAAATAATTTTATGCATGTTAAAGAATAGCTTGTTTGACCACTTAAACGACTTAATCTGAAGAAGTATGTAACTAGGAAATTGTAGTAGACACATAGATCTTTTCGAAATGTCTAAGAACTCATGATTTGGATCAGTATACGAATTATAATGAATTTTACAAATGACAACAAAAACACACAGATTCTTAAAGCTCACTGTTTACACCATGCCTAAAAGAATGAGTTTGAACTAGTAGAATCTGAGTTTTAAGTTGCTGTTATGGGTCATAAATCATGTTGTAGATGTGGGAATGAGTTAAGACTTAAATTATCTAAAGTTTCATGTTATGAGTAGCTCATATGTGCTTGTAAACCACAATATAGGCATGTTTGTTCACTATTTTGAAGTAGAAATTGTGGTGGATATTTATGTATTGTTGTTGATCACTTTAGGATGGGATTCATGCCCAATTTGTGCTTGTGATTTCTATCTACTTTGAGTAGAAATATGGGGAACACCCGATCGCATTTATTGAAGAAACGGGACCGGGAACGCTCCCATTTTGGCAAGAATGCCAATTGTATGCTTACTGTTTGGAAATGTGATTTTCCATTTTTAGAGCTTTTTAGCAGTCTTTTAGGGTATTCATGTTGTAGGATTTATTCCTAGGGTAGTGTACCTTTGTTGGGCTACATTGGTTGAGTTTGAGACTCTAGGATTAAGTCATGTTAACATATCTAGTCGGGTGGAGTAAGAACCCGTGTCGCATCGAACGCGTTAGAGGAGATAACTCGTGCGCCGACGTACTCGCCGTTCATGGAAAGGATTCCATGATTTTGTTTGGTGCTACCACTTGTCGAGGACCGTGGAGCGTGAAGGTTAATGGGATCTACGTGTTGGTCGGGCCGAGGTTGTGATCGACCTCCAAGCGTACTTGACGATTGCGGCGATCGACGAATTCGGTTCTTCATTGGTTCGGGCCAAGTGTGGGCCGAGGCGGGCCAACACTTGGGCCAAATTTGAGGGGGTAGATTGAGTCCTATTGTGGGATGAGTTAGGTCATAATAATGAAAAATGGTAATTAACTAGAAAAAGGGTCTACATGTAAAACTTAACTAGCTGTTCTTAATAAACAAAAGTTGTGTACTAAGTTAGGACATGAAAGTGGATAGATCTCCTAACTAGAAGAGTATTGGTTAAAATGAAATAGAACTAGACTCTCCTAATTGTAACCTCTGTGACTCATTTTTGTATTTTATTTGTATTTAATTAAATTTCTGATTATTTTATTTTATTTCTGATTGTATTTCTTTTCGTCCCTTTTGATTGTGTGTTGTTGTTCTCCTTGTGATTCATTTTTTCCTAATTCAGCCTTATATACTTATTTGATTGATCTACAATTTATTCTTGACCTTGTTTATAATTGTCTAAACCTAATCCATGGCCTATTTGTCTCATATTGGACTCTTTTCTTCCTATTGGATACTATCCAGTTGACCCAAACCCGCTCTAATTCTATATAAACCCTCCTAATTACACCCTAACCCTAATTACCAAACCCTAATATCCCTACTCTCTACCTACAGCCGTTCCCCTACCCTACCCCAATCTCCCATTCTCCCGATCCCCCTTCCTTGCTGTCGTCTTCTTGATCCCCGATGCAGGCAGACCCCGCAACCCCCCGTGCTTCCCCTCATCCGCTGCACACCCCGTGCCGCCCTATCCCCGTTCGAGCTGCAGCGACCCCAGCCCCTCGTCGCTTTCGTCTTCCTCTCTGTCGCCATCTTCTGCTGTGGCCGACAACAGCCGAGCACCGCCCGCCGTGCTGTCGCCACCCGTTGCTGTGCTGCCGCTAGCTGCCGTCGTCCCCCTTGTTGCTGTCGACACTCTTACTATTTGCTACTGCTTGTGTGCGTACGTGTGAACACGTGCACCACCGTGTTTTGTTGGTGTTGGTTCGTGCTGTCTCTTGTTCGTGTTGTGTTCGTCGTTTGGGACCCGTTCCCGTTATTCTGTTCTTCATCTTCATCGTCGTTTTTAGGCAAGTAGCTTGTATGTAATTTTTGTCATACAAGTTAAATACCGTAAGTAGTCTTGCATGCTTTTATTGTCGATCTCATGATGACATATATCTTGTTAGTTAATCCGTTGTCTTCATCTCTTGATCATGAGTATATCACAGTAGTGGTCACACATTGCATGAAATCAAATTAGGTTAGATGGACATCTTGATTGTATGCTTGTTTGTGACATATCGTATGTTGTAGATGATTGCCTCATGGACGTTTGTATGATGTACTATCTTAGTATAGAATTTTTATTCATATGCCTTGCTGATTTGAATTGCCTATATGCCATGCTTTGTATGCCATCTTAGATTGGATCGTTTGTAATTAAAATATTTGATTAAATGCATACAATAAGTTTTGTTTCACTGCTGCCCTATTTTTGTATAGTAAGTTTGACCCTGTTAACATCAGTAAAATACATAAATTTGTGAACATGATTTATAGGCTTTGTTTCTAGTTTTCAAAACTTTTGACGGATCTGAATTTTGATTTTCGATGCATGAGTTATTGCTGTTTTACTGCAGTCATATCGTATATTCCAGATTCTGAACTATGTAATTTCTGTATGAAATATTATTTTAAAACTGATAATAAGAGTAGAATCTGAACTCTATATTTTGTTGGGTATGTTTAGACATGACTGGGATCAATCCCAAATTTTTGTAGAATTAATTAATGACTTTTGTATCTCATTTCATGTTTATGAAACCAATCGATATATTTCCAAACTGGATGCTGTTCAGTAAAGAATTATGTTTTCAATATGATTCTATTCGTTTTTTAATGAAAACTGTGTTCATATGAACTATAGCCTGATTTATCTATTTTATCACCCTTTTGACGTATCTAGATTTTGAATAGTATTTTGTGAATTATCTCTGTTTTGGTACTGCTGTGTCTAAACTTTCAAAATTGAGATTTTGTTGCATTACTCCATTTTCCCAATTATATTGACTATACTATCTGTATTATAATTCATGATATTTTATATGTTGAGACTAGATATACTAGGGAATCTTCCCGATATTTCTTAGAATTAATTATGATTTTTCAAATCCTTTCCATGCTTATAAATAAGATTTTGCATTTTCTGGCTGAACATAAGTTCTGTATTAAACACTGTTTTCAACCCTGTTACTGTGGCTGATGTATGACTTGTATATATGCGCTGGATTCGGCAGAGAGTCTAGTTTCTAGAATTTCTGACGGACCTAGATTTGCAGTTCTGTAGTAACGGGAATCTCAGAGTTGGTACAGTAGTGTCTTGCTATCCAAAACTAAAAGTTTTGTTGTTTTGGCTGTTATGAGTTGTTTTGTCACCCGTTTGTGTTTCCTATTCATCATAGACTTATCCTTTGTTCTTGCCATGTCTTTTGCCCTGTTTGTGTTCATTCACACCTGTTTAATAATAATGAAAACTAATCAATCCGAGGTTTTAAGGGATAGATCTAGTAGTGGACAATATAGAAATGTGTATTCAGAAGGAAACTTGTTTCCCCACTGTTTACTGTGGTACTGACTGTTTTCTCTGGATGCATGAAGGCATGATCCATGACACCATTACTGTTTGCTATTACTATTACTGTTTCTGTATACACTGCCCTATAGGTTCCACTACGAAATCTTTAAACGAAACTGTTTGATGTAGCAACCATGTGGTATAATTTGGGACGCATGAAGTGCTACCTAGATACTAATGAACATTAGACATGAGAATAACTATTTCACTGTCATATCTTGTTACTGCTACTGTTATCCTGTTAATGTTACTGTTGACTTCACTGTTACTGTTACTGTTATACTCTTCACTGTTCACCACCGTTTCCTGTTATCTGTAAACTGTCTTTACTGTTGCTTTTCCTCCATGTCAGTACTTCCTATTTTTGTTTTATTCTTCCCTTTTCCTTTTCCTGCTTGTACTACTTGCGGCCCGGAACTTGCATCTAACAGGCATTATATTTTTCTGTCTTCCTTCTATATGAGCAGGTTTTGGTGATCGCTTGCCTACTGGAGTTGGTGAGAAAAATTTTTGAGCTGCACATTGGAAATTTTTTGCTTAATGTTCTGTTTGAACTATTTTATTCATGTACTGTATTGAGACTTGTATTTGGGCTTGTAGTCCTAGGATATTGTTTTGTTTCAGATCTCGTATTTGTTAGAAATATTCATTATTGTTGCGAATAAATACTGTTGATTTATAATTGTTTATACATGCCTAGGTTGAGTATATTGTTGTATTTACTATTGTGCTGAGTCAAGCAGATCTGTACAGCTTATGGATGGTGAAATCTATCCACTGGGCTTAGTCACATACCGTATTCCGTATTCCTTTTGGAAAGCGGGGCGTGACACTAATAATTCACAATGATATAATGAAAAAGGCTAGAGATTGATTTGATTCTTGGGATTTAGATAATCAGATGATCAGGTAAAAAGCTAGTAATCATATAATTAACCTTATTCTTAATCTTGGTCCTATAGTGGGTTAGCACTTGTACCTTGGGTTTGTGGTGTTGTCGGACTAGATCGAGTCTTGGTTGAATGTAAGGACAGACACTAGCAAGTGGTGTTCGCCTGTCAGGGGGATGCGTGGCGTCATCATGCCTGACCAAATCCTAAGTTCGTTTAACGCAGGTAGGAGACTTGGAGAAAGGCTCAGCTGGAGCACGGCTCGGTGGGAAAGGCTCTAATATCTTCGTCCGGAGTGCCTTTATGTTCGTAACAACTTTTGAGGAGGTCTGGAGTGGCGGCATCGTCTCGACTGCAAGTTCTAGTCTAGTGTAAGGACGAGAGCAGGGCGGAGATTAGGGGAAACTCTAAAAATCTGCCAGGTCCTATGCTGATAAATGCGGGCATGAGGCTTAGAGAAAGACCCTGTGTGCGAGACTCTATGGGAAAGGCTTTAAGTTCTTCGGTGAGGAGCCCCTGTATCCGTACATCAATTTTTGGTGAGGCCCGGAAGGTGAAATTACCACATCTTTAGAAATTGTTTGAGCAGCGACGGGCATGGTCCGTGCGACTGCGATTCCGGGCATAGTGGGTAAAACACATGGTATTGACACCGCTACTAACAGCAGCGACGGGAGTGAACCGGATGACTGCAGCCTCATCATCACTAGAGTATCAGAGACAGGAGAGAGCAAAAGAGTAGGATGCATAGCGAGGGATCGAACTCCATCAACTGAAGAACGTCGTTTGGTTGGGGAATATGTTGTATGTGATGCATATCTCCCCAATCAGGCATGCATTAGAATAAGAGCATTATGTGCATCTTGAGTGTGCATTAGATTAGGCCATGACATACGCAGACACTTGTTTGACTTCACGTTTCTTTTTGCATCAAATTTTGGTTGTTGAGGTTTTGAATTGCTATATTATGGCATAGCGAGGATCGCTGTATTATAACATTGAGTCAGTTGTATTCAACTGACGTGCCCACAGTTTGGTGAGTTGCAGGATTACCTGATCGTCGGGAGCGGGGGAAAGGCCGTGGGAAGCATCCAAGTGAAAGTTTACTATCCAATTCTATTGTATATTCATGATGTATTAATTATTGTAATTGTTATAATCATTGGACATTGTAATAATATTTTGATGCAATAAAAGTTTTTTAATTTCCTGTGATTTTGTTGTGTTGTGACTCATTTGAAGAAAGATCATGGAGTGTGTCACGAGTTCCCATGTTAGGAATTCGGGGCGCTACAGTAGTTCACTTGTTTTGTTGTACTTGACTTGTCAATTGCAGACTGGCCATCGCCCCCTTTGTAATTGTTTCCTTTTTTATGAAAAGCAGTTTGCTCCAACTTGTTGTTTGCACGAGTGTCATTTGTACATGATTTTGGATGCATAAACTCTCCGCATCGGATGCCATCCGGGGGGGATGGGTCTGAGGGGGTAACCTTACAAGATTTTTGGAGTTGAAGCCTTTGGCATCGGATGACATCCCGAAGGGATGGGTTCCGAAGGAGTCGTCCTTCAAGGCCTTTTCTAATCGAGGCTAGGCTTCGGGTGCCCACTGGAAGTGATCCAATAAGTTGAACTTTGAATGAAAATTAAATTTATATACATTGGATGTCGAAGGGCAATTACATGTGTATGCTTTTTGGGACCTCATTACAAGTGCAGCCCCTAGGTGCCTTCGTAGAATTTCATCAAGTGCTCAGCGTTCCAGGACCTCTTGACTACCCTGACCCCCGGATATTTAAGTTGATATGTGCCTAGACGGACCACTTTGGAGACCCTATATGGGCCCTTCCAGTTGGGCACGAGTTATCCCTTTCTCCTAGGTTTGGATATCTCAAGTCGTCTGAGCACTAGATCGCCCTTTTTAATGTTAGCGGGTCAGACCTTATGATTGTAAAAGCGTTTTATCCGCTGTTAGTAGACTTTTCTTCTGGTGGCTGCCCTTTCGCAAACTTCATTGAGGAAGTCCAGGTTGGCTCTGAGACTGTCTGAGTCTGAACCTTTTTCGAAGCTCATAATCCGTGGCGATGGTAACCCAACTTCTAGGGGGATTACTACCTCGGTGCCGAAGGTCAAGTTGAAAGGTGACTTGCCAGTAGGGATCCTCTTGGTCGTGCGATAGGACCACAGTACGCTGGGCAGCTTGTCGACCCACAGTCCCATAGGAAATTTGTCTACTCTCTTCTTGGGGACATTAAGGATTTTTCGGTTGGTGTTCTCGGCCTGGACGTTGGACTGGTGGTGTGAAATATAAGAGAATCTCTGCTGGAATTTTAGGTCGTTACAAAATTTTTGAAATCCCTTTTCAGTGAACTGAGTACCATTGTCGGTGGTGAGGATTCGAGGGCTCCCAAATTGGCAGACGATGTACTTCCAGAAGAATTGTTGGGCCTGGTATTCAGTGATAGTGGTTAGGGGCTTTGCCTTGACCCATTTCGTGAAATAGTCGACAGCCGCAATGAGGAAGCGTCTTTGGCTTATAGCTTTGGGGAACGAGCCGACCAAGTCTATCCCCCACTTGGCAAAGGGATCTAGGCTAGCAAGCGACTTAAGATTGGCTTGGGGTAAATGTCAGACCGAACAGAACCTTTGGCTCGCCACATTTCTTTATGAGGTACTGAGCGTCTCACAGGAGGGTCGGCCAATAGTACCAGTGGATGAGTACTTTCCTCGCAAGTGATCTGCTGCCCATGTGGCAGGTGACGATTCCCGCATGCATTTCCTCGAGCGCATACTTGGCCTCCTCCGGTGACATGTGTCGGAGGTAAGGTCTACCATCGGTCTTTGTGTAGGAGCGCTTGAAGAGCATGCCGTCGATGAGCACAAACCTCTCGGCCCTGAGCCTAACTGTTCATTTCTTAGGGGATCCTGATGACGGAGGAGTTCTCAAAGTTGGCTAAGAGGAGCTTGACCTGGGCCAGATACTTGACCATTCGGGTGTTGTGGGCTTCATACTCTCCGCACACTTGATTGACAATGAGGTAAGAGTCGCTAAATGTTGTGAACCATTTGGCTCTTGCTTTTCAGGCTATGAGGAGTCCGGCTACCAAGGCCTCGTAATCCGCTTTGTTGTTAGATGCCTTGAAGCTGAAGCACGGGGAGTATTGGAGGACGAAGCCGTCTGGACCACTTAAGATGACTCCGACCCCGTTGCCTTCTTCACAGGATGACCCGTCCACTTAGAGTTCCCAAACAAGCTCGTTTTCTGGAGTATCAAGGACTCCAAGATGGCACATTCGATTATGAATTCGGTGAGTGCCTGTCCTTTTATGGCTGAATAGCTGATGTCGTGTTGGCTCAGCTCGATGGACAATTTGATTGGCGGCGGCCAGAGGTCTCAGGTTTATGGAGGACTTGCTTTAGCGACTGATCCGTAAGGACCTGGACAGAGTGAGCTTGAAAATACGGACGGAGTTTTCGCGCGGCCATGACCAAGGCACAGGCGACCTTTTCCATTTTTGTGTATCGGAGTTCGGCATCGCAGAGAATTTTGCTGACATAGTGGATGGGCCTTTGGGCTCCATCTTCCTCCCTAATTAGGACCACACTGGGTGCTTGCTCCGAAACTGCCAAGTAGAGATATAATACCTCGCCTAGCTCCGACTTGCTGAGTAGAGAGAGATTGGAGATGTACTCTTTAAGCTGATTGAAAGCTTGTTGCTGAGGCTTCCCCATTCGAGATTCTTCTCCCCCCGGAGGGCTTTGAAGAAAGGGAGGAACTTCTCCGTCGACTTCAAAAGGAAATGGGCGATGGCTGCCTAACGGCCAGTGAGCAATTGTACTTCCTTCACATTCCTGGGAGGGGCCATGTTCAGGATGACCTGAATTTTCTCAGGATTAGCTTCTATCTCTTGTTGGCAGACCATAAAGACGATGAACTTTCCTGCTGTGATGCCGAAATCACACTTTGAGGGGTTAAGCATCATATTATGCTTTCTCACGACCCCGAAGGCCTCCTCTAGGTCATTTACGTGATCTCTGCCCTGGAGGCTCTCGACGAGCATGTCATCAACATAGAACTCTATGTTCTGAATGATTTGCTCTTTGAAGACCCGGTTAACGAGCCTCTAATAAGTGGCACCTGCATTCTTCAACCCGAAGGGCATGACCCTGTAGAAGTAGAGTCCCTGATCGGTGATAAAAGCCATCTTCCGAAAGTCCAGGGGAAACAGCCGAATCTGGTTGTAACTGGAGTAGGCGTCCATTCAATTTGTGTCCGGAGGTAGCATCGATCAGGGCGTCGATGCTAGGGAATGGAAAATGATCTTTTGGGCAGGCTTTGTTGAGGTTGGTAAAGTCTATGCACATTGTCCATTTTTCGTTGGACTTCTTGACTAAAACGACGTTAGCTAGCCACTCTGGGTAGAAGACCTCTTAGATGAACCGGGCAGAGAGGAGTTTTTCGACCTTCTCCTTCGTCGGTTATTGTCTTTCGGGGGTGAACTTTCGGCGTCTCTGTTGCACCTGCTTGGAGTCTATTTGGACACTTAGTTTATGCATAATGAGGTCCTCGGATATTCCCGGCATGTCCAATGGTGTCCAAGTGAACAGGTCTCTATTACGGCGGATACAACAGATAATTTCCCCTTGAGGGAAGGGGGGAGACTTGCTCATCTTGAATCATTTGACGGGGTTGGCCTCGGAGAACGGAATTTCCGACAACCGGTCCACCGACTCGTAGCCTATTGAACTTCGGTCCGACGAGAGCTCGACCTCTTCGAGAGGGAGGACAATGCCCCCCACTGTGGTAGTGTAACAGGCCCGAGCCGCCTCCTGATTTCCTTAGATGACCCCAACCTAGACTTGGTGGGGAACTTCATGTAACGCCACGAATTCCAAATACAGGTAATTAGTAGAACAACCATAATCTTTACTTCAATTTCGTATAAAAATTACAAGAAATTTGAAAGTCTTTCAATACAAAATAGTTCTTTACAATGCATAACGGAAATTACATATAAGATACAACTAACATCATCAAAATCTTCAATCTTGCAACATCCATCGACACTAAACTCATGCCCACGCCGCTCGCTAATCCAAGTCCTGCAAAACATGAGAACTGTGGGGACGTCAGTTGAATGCAACTGATGCAATGTTATAACAGAGTGATCCTCAACTTTAACAATCACAAACTTGATGCACAAAAAAAAATTCAATAATAACAAAGATAAATGAAAATAGAAAGTGAATCTAATCTAAGTGTATAAGTGTATGCCATGATACAGAAATCAAAATGCATTAAACAATGTCATAAAACAAGTATTCAAGAAAGCAACAAATGTACACAATGCACACTAATGCACACTTGTTCGGATTCTTTGCCGCCCATAGAACATAGGTCCGAGGGTAAGCCCTTAGCGTTCTCTTCTCAATAGAGGGTTTAATCCCTCGCTATGCAATACTTAAACCCAATGAATGTACTCTAACACGTAATCGCGTGTGAGTCGCACCTCCAGGATATTGGACCTTACCGGCATACCCCTATCCCACACATCATGGATTTACTGGGCGTATCTTCAGCCACGAACCCCAGCAAGTCGATCTCCCGTAATTACGGACCTTACCAGTATCCCCCTAGTCTACACCGTGGATTTATTGAGCGTATCCTCAGTCTCGAACATTCCTAGGAATTGCAGGCTTTTTACCGGCTTTTTCCGGCTTTTACACATGTGATTTATCGAGCGTATCCTCAGTGTCATCCTGAACCTCTAGGAACCGCAAGCTCTTTACTAAACATGTTCGTCATTATTTGCATCATATCTTCTTCTAGTGTCTGACCTTATATTTACATCATAAATAATATTACCTAGATCTAGCTTACCTTCATACCAGACTTAAATCAACACACGAGAATATTAGCCCATACTAGTCACTTCTCAAACTTTCATAATTGCAAATTTGCCGGTACCCTAGATCTCACTCAGCCTCTAGAATCCACACATTCCAAAATTCATAAACTTTCTAGGTTATGCATAACCTCTTTGATAATCATTACAAATTTCATTCGTTCATATACCCAATTCATCACTTATTTATTTCATCGAACTAGTCATCCTCAAATAACTAGATAAAATCTCCAAAACTTTTATAATAGGACTTCAAAAAACCTTAATTCAATCAACATTATCTTTATTCTAATATCTCAAATTCAATTACCAAATCTATACTAAATCGTTCATTCAATTCTGGAATTTAATCCAAAATATTTGTACAAATTTCCATTAAGAGAATATCCATCAAAATCAATTCTTAATTTTTCCAAATACTTCCAAAACTTTTATACCAATTTCCATCAATATAATATTCTTCAAAAATCAATTTTTAATTCTCCAAAATATTCTATTATTTCTCTCTTAATAGACTCGGCTCAATCGGGGTTTATTAAAGATAGGTTTATCTTGGATAGTGTGGCTTCAGCCCAAGAAATTATATCCGATTGTCATAGATCCAACTCTGAGGGCATCCTGCTTAAATTGGATTTTCAAAAAGCTTATGATAATGTTAGTTGGGATTTTCTTTTCGACATTCTTCTTAATCGTGGTTTTGGCCCTAAATGGATCGCCTGGATCCAATCCAACTTATTCGTCGGTACTTCCTCGATTATCAATAATTGATCGAAAGGTCACAAGTTCAAGTGCAAGTGTGGCCTTCGTCAGGGCGATCCGATTTCCTCCCTTTTATTTTCCCTAGTGGCGGACGTTTTCAGTAAATTACTTCGCAATGCTTGTTAGGCCGGCATTATCGAAGGTCTTAGAGGAGCGCACAGTTTTCGTGGTGTGCTGAACCTCTAATACTCCGATGATACCATTATCATCGTGAAACCCAACGGGTGCTCCTTACGTAACTTGAAGTTACTTTTATACATCTTTGAAAAAGCTTCCGGTCTTACTATTAACTTTCAAAAATCCTCTGTTCTCTGGCTTGGAGATTCGATTAATCGACAGGCAAAAATTGCTCAGTTCTTTAACTGTGCATCGGCATCCTTTCCCATTCAGTACCTGGGTATCCCCCTGCGGTGGGAGAAGCTGCATAAATCTGACTGGACACCGATGATTGAAAAAGTGGAGTCCAGGCTCAACGTTTGGACCGGAAGGCACCTCTCTCATGGAGGTAGATTAGTTCTGGTCAACTCTGTTCTTTCTTCTATTCCCTTATATATGATGTCCTTTTTTTTCGTCCCCTCCTGGGTGATTAAGAGGATCGACAAAATTAGAAGGAATTTCTTTTGGTCAGGAATGGTCTTTATAAAGCTGGGACCCATCTTTGTAACTGGAAGTTATCTGCACGTCTAAGGCTGCAAGTGGTGTTGGGGTGCTTAACCTCGGACAGCAAAATTTAGCTCTGTTGGGTAAATGGTTATGGAGATTTATAGCTTATGATCAACTGTCTTGGGCCAGAATCATTTCCTCCAATTGTTTCTCTCGGAAGAGAATTACGAATTTTTCCCCATCTCTGTCCCGTAAGGCCTCCCCCTTTTGGAAAGGGGTCTAGAAAGCGGCCAACCCGTTTAGCTATGGGATTTTTCATGAATGTACTACTGGGTCCAAGACTAAGTTCTGGGTCGACCTTTGGATCGGAAATATGAAGCTAGGTTCATCGTTTCCTTCTCTCTACCAGTTGTCCTCCAACCCCTCAGCGACGGTGGCAGATTATCTGGTTATTATTAACCACCAAAAGTATTGGTTTATCACTTTCCTCAGCACTCTTTCTACCAACCTTGAGGAGCAGCTCCACGAGCTATTTTCGAAACTAAACCAGTATGGTTGGCCTCCCACAGATAAAATAGCTTGGCATTGGACTAGCTCGGGGGTCTACTCGGTTAAGTCTTTCTACAATTTCCTGAACTTTGGTGGAGTCTACTCCAACCTGGCTAAACTGTTATGGAGTAGTTGCGCCCCGCTTAATTCAAAAATCCTTACTTGGTTAGCTCTTAATAACAAACTCCTGACCGTAGACCGCCTCAACAAAATGAATCTTGCTATTGGGCAGTTATGTACGTTCTGTTTAGTAGAACACGAAGATGCCGAACATCTCTTCCTTCCATGCACCTTTATCCGACCCTTGTGGTCTATTACCGTAGTGGCTTGGCAAGCTCCTTCTTTTCTCGTTGCTTTCTCTTCCTGTTGGAGGGCGCATTTTCTTAAGAAAAAATTCCACAGTTCATGGTTCCTCTCTGTTATGGCCATGATCTGGGTGATCTGGTTGGAAAGGAATAAACGTATCTTTTCGCACTCAGCTTCGTCACTGGCGGCGATGATTGATGATTTTTAATTTTTCACCAATTTGTGGTCGTCCACTTTAATGCAAGTTAAAGTGGCATCCTTGCATTTAGGCCTGTCTTGAGGAGGCCTACCATTGCTATCGTTCTAATTTAACTACTTCGAGTTAGCGTTTTTTATTCTGACTTTGTCCCGATTTTCTTTTTCCTTGCAAATTTTAGACGCTTTCACAGCTCTTGCTTCTCTCCTCTCTGGGCACAACCGATACTTATTTTTGGGTGTTGTTGTGAGGCTTTCTATCACTGGATGTTTGCAGTAGCTCCTGCAGCCTCGTTTTGTAGCATCGGTTGCTCTTTTTTTACTGTTTTCTTTTGTTATTTTGTTCTCCGACAAAGCCTCCCTTACTTCTGGAGGGACCTTAGTCGTTTATTATCTATGTTCGGGCTTTAAGTGTTAACTTAGATTGGTCTATGTTCTGGATGTATACTGTCTATTCTCCTGGTTTCTCTCTGTGATGTCTCTCCTGCGCTGTGTTTTGTTCTTTGGTCTCATGTGTGATTTTTGTGGGGTGCTCTCGTCCTCCGGAGGGTCTGAGGGAAATGGATCAGCCAGGGTGGGTTTGACCGTCGGCCAGTGCTGGCCCCAAACCAGCTTCAGGCTGTCCCGACGTGGCAGGTATTATGGCTTCTCCTCTGGTTTTTGTTTGCCCTTGCATGGTCAGGATTTGTGGTTGTTGTTTAGTTTCTGTTGTTCTTCTGGCCTTAAGGGGGCTTATGGGTGGTTGCTGGTGTTTAGCGGTTGCCAACATGTTTGTTTTGGGTTTAGCTAGAGATTGTTTCTGTATCACAGCATATTCTCAGTCCATGACTGTTTTTTATTAATTTTGCGTCATCACTATTTTAGGCATGTTGGCCTGGCTTGGGGTCAGTGCATGCCCTGTTCTGTTGATTTTTGTTTGTTTGCCTTCCTTGCTGTTTTTGTGTCCTTCTGGGGTTCGCTGCCGTTGCCGACCTGGGCGATGAGCGGCGGTTGTCAGCGCTTTTTGTTTTCGGCTTTCTATTTTAGGCGCTGATGTGGTTCAGCCCATTGCTCCTTTCGGTGGCCTGTGTGCTGCCGGATTGCTCCTTTGCACCCATCGACAGCCTGTGTGGTGATTATCCTTTCACCCTACTCCTTTTCACCTTTTAGTCTTGCGACTATTTTGTTCGGCGCTTTTTCGAAGGTGTCCATGTGGGAGGCTGCTGTAGTTAGGACTGGTCCTAGCTCCTTTGGTGGTGCGCTGACTCGCAGAGGATGGCCTTTCGCTCGTTCTGTTGTGATGTCCTGCGTATCGCCTTCACTTTATTAGGTTTTTAGCTTTGTGGTTGTTTGTTTGCTGTATTGGTTGGCAATATCTTTCATTGCGTACTGGCATTTATTTATGTCCGGTTCTCCCTGTTTGCTGTTTTACTCCTTGTAAATTGGTTCCGATTGTATTATTCCTTTTTTTAATATATTGGGCTGGAATCTTACTATTCTATCCTTGTTTATCAAAAAAAAATATCCCTAAAAACCAATTCTTAATCCTCCAAATACTCAAAAGTTAGATATAATCAAAACCGTAGTTAATCATTTAATTCTTAGTGGAAATTAACCCCCAAAAAATACTTGTACCCATTTCTATTTATACAAAACTCCAAAAATATGATTTTTATGTTAAAAATACTCAAATAGTGAATTTTTATTAAACAAAAACCGAAAATGGTTTCTCCCTGATTCGAACCCGCGACCTAGCACGTTGTCCCAATGGCCAGAGTCGCACACGCTAAGTTGGCTTCCAGCCTCACAATCTATTAATTTCCCTCGGGGATACAAATATAACTGTGTTACTCAGATTCTAATCCTCTTCCAAAATCAACTTATTAGACAAAGCCATACACTTTAACTATATATGTAATCTCTGTTTTCCCTTTTCTGTATTTTGGGTGTTTTTCATTTTTCCCGTGTATTATATGGGTTTGGGTTCTTTATAAAAAATTTCGCTTTCTTAAATTCATTTTATTTCAAAAATATTTTGTATCTTCTGTTAAAATCCGTTCTTTTCATTAATTGTACTTATTGTTATTTCAAATGATTCCTATAGTATAATACAAATCCTATTATTGTTGTTGTTGTTGTTATTATTATTATTATTATTATTATTATTATTTTGAAGTACAAACCAAGTATATTATTTGTATATGACTACTCTAACTGTTTGTGAAAAGTTAAATATATTAATGTAATTGTATTTTTCAAATTAATTTTATTGAACCCTGTAAAATATTATTTTGCAACCTATGAGAAATTGTGAAATTTGTATTTTATAAATCCTATTTAATTTTCCTATTGGACCTTTTAATACCCAAAAATCCATACCCGTTTGCAACCATACCCTATACCCAATACCCGTTACCCTATTATTACCCTCGACCCGTTAAAGCCATAACCCTTATTCTATCTGCTTATATATACACCCATATTTGCACCTGTTCATCATCAACCCTACAGCCGCCTCCTTCAACCCATCCGTCAACCACCACCTCGGCACCTCCCGTTGCTCCGCCGTCGCGACCTCAGCAGCACCTCCCCTAGGCCAGCGACTGCACCCCTCCGCAATCCCCTGTGTCGCTCTTCTCCGATGCCATCGAGCTGCGCCAACCCTCTCTCCCCATCCTCCTGCCTCCTCTCGGCAACGCAGCAGCACCCACTGCCGTTCCGCCTTCCTCCTTGTGCGTTGTCTCTCTCTCTCCTCCGTAGTGCGCCTCCCTGTGCACCACCCTGCCCTCCTCCTGCAGCGATGCAGCCCCCTTGCATCATCATGTTCCCTCCTCCCGACTGCGCCGCCACCTCTGGCAGTCACCGCTTCCCTTCCTCCCGTTGCCTTTGCCTCTTTCCCTAAGCATCGATGTACCCTCGCCATCCTGTGCTCCCTCTCCCTTCGATCCCCTTTGTCCACCCCGTTTCCGGTGACCCCCGATCGAGATAACGCCCTGTGCCCTGTGCCAACCGCCGCCATGCTGCGGCATCGCTGGCCGACCACTGCTTTGCGCCGCCGACCACTCTCAGCTGTCCGTTTCCCCCTCGATCGTCTCCATCATCGCTATTGATTGTGGTCCATCAATCATCATGATCATCATCATCATGCTTGATTGAATGTGGACCATCGATCTCCTTTTGATCTTCATCATCTTGATTATCCTCTTGATCATCATGATCTCCATCAGTCTTTATCTGAGCCATCTGATCTTTCATCTTGATCTTAATCTTCGATCTCAACCGTCCGATTGTGTTCGTGATCTCGATCGTTTTCATCTTGTTCGCGATCAGCTGTTTATCTTGTTCGTGATCATCTCGTTCGTGATCGTTGTTCGTTGAGTCCGTGCCCGGGAATCCGTTCCAATTATTCTTGTTCTTGCTTCGTCGTTTTCGTCGTCGTCTCTCTCGCAAGTAACTTGTATTCTTTTCTTTGTGTAATACAAGTACTAAATACCGCCTGTAGTGTAACTGTGTTCTGGAGACAATTCTTGTGCAAAACCCCTTTTATATCTTGTCTCTATTGTGTTGACCCACCCGTAGTTGCCTCATTACACACATGACATGAAATAACTTAGGGATGACCACTTCTTATTGTATACCTGCATGTCGTTCGTATGATATCGTGTGCTTGGTTGTGTTAGTTGTAGTACACTCGTAGTAGACTTTTAAAATTCCCTATACCATGTTGCTTGGACATATAGTATACCCTATTTCACGTTTGGTTATATTTTGGATGAGTTTCATATGAACTAGTTGATTTTGTGCATGAAGGATATATTCTGTTTTGTTTATTCCCCATTTTTGTTCAGTATTTTAGACCCTATTAAGGTCAGTATATGAAAATTATTTGTGAATATGAATTATAGAGAATCCTGTCTACTTTTCAGATTTTCTGACAGATCTCAATTTCGATTTATGAGTTTTGAGTTATGGCTATTTTACTACAGATATGTTTAAAATTCCAGATCCAGTTTTATATGAATTCTGTATAGTAATCTATTTTTCTACTGATGTTAAATATAATATTTTGACCCAATATTTTGCTGGTTACATCTAGACTTGATTGGAATTAACCCATAATTTTTGTGGATTTAATTAATGACTTTTACAAACTATTCTATGCTTGCAAACAACTACTATACTTGCAGAATTTTCACATTGTTCAGTAAAGATTAGGGGTGGCGAACGGGTCGAACGGGCCGGGCCGGGCCCAACCCGCGCGGGTTGGCACGCTCGAGTGGGCGGGCCGGGCCGGGTTGGGGTGCTATGCGGGCCGGGTCAGCTTCTGATTTGGGTGGCCCGCCCAACCCGTGAACCCATTAGGGCTCAACCCGGGTTGGGCCGGGTCGACCCGCGGGTTGGCCCGTTTAATAATATATATATATAATTTTTTTTTTTTTTTTTGGTAGCTTAAATCGAACTAATAATAATAATAATTTTACAAATGATGTATACAATTATACAAACAACCATATTTTTTATTTGATGAATATTACATTTTTTTAAAAATTATAATACTAAGTAAGTAATAGTGTAATACTACTAATAAGTAATAATACTACAATTCTTCAAATATCCCCAAATGATGTTTAATTATAATACTAAGTATGTAATTCAGTAATAATACTAATAAGTAATAATACTACAATTCTTAAAATTGAATCAAATATCCCCAAATGATATTTAATTGTAATACTCAGTAAGTAATAATACTAATAAACAAAAAAAATCGTAATAATAATAATAAGATTGAAAGAGTGAAATTGACAACAAATTTTGAAATTTTATTCATATGAATTTAAGTTGTACAATTTGAACAATTTATAAAGAAATGAAGAATTCAATTCACAAATAAGTTTTATACAATAACATATTTCTTATGTACAATTTTAATTGACTACAATTTTTCTAATTTAACATAACAAGAAAAGCTATTGTTGTTGTTGTTGTTCTTCAGGCGAGTTGCTCCCACTTGTGGAACTCGATAGTGCTTTCCCTTGCGTCCTATCTTCAGCCTTCAGCCAGTCTTCTGTGCATACGAGCATCTCTAACGTCTCGGGCTTCATCCCATTCCTGTAATCTGATAGAACCCTGCCACTTGTAGAAAATGCACTCTCAGAAGCAACTGTAGAGACAGGAGGAGTTAGTAAATCTTTAGCCATAATTGATAGAATACTAAAAGTGTGTTCATGTTCTTTCCACCACTGTAAAATATCTAGTGCAGAAGTAAAAGGCTCAGCATCTTGTTGGTTATACCAATTTAATTCATTTGGTTGATTAGTCCTAGGTTTTTTAGATTGAATTTTTTCAAGTAAACTAAATGTTCTATCACCAATTCTACTTTTACCTTTAGAACTACCAGAAGAAGAACTAACTACAGAAGTTGTACTACTAGAAGCAAAACGTCTATCATAATAATCATACAAGTTATTTAACGTAGATTCAAATTGAACTAAAAAACTAGCGCAATCAATTGTTAATTCTACAATGTTCTCTAAATATCCAAAAAATATTTCTATCAAATTCTTCGTACCTTCTAATTTGATACGAGGATCCATAACAGTAGCAACACAAATCAACATAGGAGAAGGAAAATAATACTTCAAAAATTTTGTAAATGCAGGTTTTACAATGTCACTAATATGGGTATCATTTAACATTTCGTTAAATGTTTGCATCATGCTAACTAATTCAATAAAAATGCTACTAGAAGTAGATTCATATGTTTTTGAAAATTTTAAAGTTGCGGTTTTAAAAGGTTCTAAAAATTTCAACAAAGATTCAGCAAAAAACCAATTGGCGGGAGTCATTTCAAAATTAGGCATATTTTGTGCGATACAAAAATCATTTACGACTGCTTTATATTCGGTGACAACATTTAGTAAATCAAAAGTAGAATTCCATCGGTGTCTAACATCCTTTGGAAATTTTCTAAAAGGAACATGTCTAGCTCTACACCAAGCTTTCCATTCTTGTAGAACGCTTGGTTTTAAAGCAATGAAATGTACACAATTTCTAATTTTAAGTATATATGGATCAGCTATACCTAATGCATCTTGAACACATAAATTTATAATATGACATGCACACCTAACATGAAAAATATTGTCAGATGGAGGGTTTAATATTCTTTTTAAAGTATTAATTGCTACATTGTTGTTAGATGCATTATCAAAACTAATAGCCATAATTTTATCGCGAATATGAAAAACATCACAAATTTCTAAAATACGGTTTGCTATTTCAGCACCACTATGGGGATACGGCAACGACGCAAGTGATATGATTCTTTTATTAAGAATCCAATCATTGTCGATCCAATGACAGGTTATTCCCATCGTTGGAATATTGTTGACACCCGTCCAACAATCCGAAGTTAAACTAACCCTACAAGTTAAACTGCATAAAATTGCAATCAACGCGTCCTTCATTTTCATGTACACTTTAAAACAATCCGATTTGCAAGTATTTCTCGGAATTCTTTTAAAATGAGGGTTTAAGGCCGTTTGATTAAAATTTTCCAAGTTCCTACTCTCGGGATAGGTAAATGGTAACTCTTCCTTAATTACTAATCGGGCCATTTCCCGACGAACAAGTTCGGGATCATAAGGGTGGCTATCTACTTGACCGGTCCTAGGGTTTATTCTTTGTTGGCCTTGTATTTGATCAAGAAGTTCTTTATGATTATTTTGGATGTGCCTACTAAGTGTACCGGTTCCGTCACCCCTCTTGAATTTGTATTGTTTACCACATGATTTACACGCTTTCACACCTACACCCGGAGTATTTTCGTCCGGAATATACTCATAAAACTTGTGCCAATCGCTAGTTTCTCCTCTACTTTTCCTACTACTACGGGGTTGTGTGGTTTCGGTTTGTTGTTCTTCTTCTTCTTCTAATTGTTCATGTCCAACATCATCGTGTGTACCCCATTGTTCCATAGTAGGATCAATGTAATCTTGGACGGGCTCAATAATTGGGACAATTGGTGGCCTACGTGAAGATGAGGAAGAATCTTGTCCACTACGACCGCTACCGCGTGATCTCGACATAGTGTAGTAATGTGGTATGTAAAAAAAAATCTACAATGTATGAGCGGTGAATTATACAAAAAAAAACTAAAAAACAAGAGGGTTGAGATAGAGAAGTTCAAAAAACGAACAATAATTTTAACTACAACGCAAAAAAAATAATAACAAGCGAAGAGAGATAGAGATATTTTGATACCGTTCACCGTGGAATACGCGTATAAAATAAAACCGTGAAAATTAGAATATAATAGAAAAGATGGAGGAGGGCTTTGCCGATTTCGCAATTGAAGAGTTGAAGTAGATTTGAGTCGATGGTTGAAGAGAGTTGAAGACGTTGAATTTTGTTCTCTGATACGACCGAAATTTGATCGTGTATACGCCTCCTTGTACACTTGTTTGATGATTACTACAATTGTTCAAATTTTTTTTTTTTTTGATGTATAATAGTAGAGAGAGTAAGAGAGGGAGGTGTAATTTTTTTGGAGATTTTTGGGGGCTATTTATAGGCTTAGAATTGGGGGGGAAAAAAACAAAAAAACAAAAAAAAAAGCTACTAACGGCAGCAGCAACGGCTCTAAGAGCCGTTGGCTGCCAGCCAACGCCCAACGGCCCCAAGGCCCAACGGTCAACCCGGCCTCGAACCGCGGGTTTCGATCCGTTCGACCCGTCACGGGTCGGTGGGTCGAAATTCGCGGGTCGACCCGCGGGTTGGCGGGTCCAATTCGCGGGTTGACCGGGTTCGTAGGCCGGGTTTCGCGAATCCAATTCGGGAAAAAGGCGACCCGGGTCGACCCGGTCCTATTCACCGGGTTCGACCCGAACCCGTGAAATCCTTATGCGGGCTGGGTTCATGGGCCGGGTCGCGGGTGGGTCGCCGGTTGACCCGGCCCAGTTGCCACCCCTAGTAAAGATACATAATTTTCACCTAATTCTATTTGCTGTTTATAAAAAAACTTTGTGAATAAGAATTGTAGCCTATTGTATCTATTTTATCACCCTTTTGACGGATCTGGATTTTGATTTATATTTTGTGAGATATTGTTGTTTTAGTAATACTGTGTTTATGATTCTAGATTTACAAAACTACTGTATCTTGCTACTTTCTGATTTTACTTGACTACTCTATGTATGTTGGAAAATTATGAAACTTTATTTTCTGTTACTAAACATACCAGGGAATACCCCAGATTTTTCTTAGATTTAATTTGTAAGTTTTTATGCCGTTTTCCTGTTCTTGAATACAAACTTCTGATTTCTGGCTGAACACGTTTTCTGGATTCAAACCTGTTTTGAGACTTGTTGTTGTAAAATATTATATGACTTATATATATTTGCTGGATTCGGCCGAGAGACTATTTCTCAGATTTTCTGATGGATCCAGGTTTGCATATTTTTAGCAACGTAAATTCCAGATTTAGTGCAGTACTGTCTTGCTGTCCTGAACTAGAATTGTCGTTGTTCCATCCTTTTATGAGTTGTCTTTCACCTGTACATGTTTACCTTTCAATCTGAACCTGTTACATGTTTATGCTATGTTATTTTTGCTCTGTTTTTTGATACATACATGCCTGTTTGATAATAATAATAAATAACCAAACCAGGGTTAAGGAAAATATCTAGTAGTGGAAAATATAGAAATGTGTACTTGGAAGTCGGCCCGTGTTTCCCACTTGATGATCTGTTATCTGTTACCTGTGATATGATTACCTGACATGTGATTCTGATTATCTGTTATCTGATTCCTGACTACATACTTCCTACGGGAGGGTGTACTCAGAAGGGGGCCGTGTTTCCTACCTGTTACCCAACTACATACTTCCTACGGGAGGGTGTACTTGGAAGGGACGTAGTCCTACCTGATGCATGATTACCTGTTACATGATACTTGTTCCTAATCCTGTTTACCTGATACCTGAGTACACGGCCCTATGGAATCCACTACGAAATCTAAACGAAACTTGTTTGAATGTAGCAACCATGTAGTAAAAGTTTGGGACGCATGAAGTGCTACCTAGATAGTAATAAATACAAGACTTGACATGACATAACATGATACATGATACATGATACCTTTTACATGCTTACCTGATACATGATTACATGTACATGCTACTTGACACTTATTACCTGTTAACTTGCTTGCATGATACCTGTTACCTGTGACATGTTATATACACCTGTCATTACTTGATTCTGTTCATGATTCATGTTAGTTGTTCTATTTTTTCGCCATGTCTATTTCATGCTATTTGTTTATCTTTTCCATGTACTTGTGCCTGCACAACAAGAGGCCCGTAAGTTGCATTGACGAGAGTTTTGTTTTCTTTTTCCTTTTCCTGCAATTTATCAAATGGCAGATTTTGGAGATCAGCTGCCGATGGAGTAGGTGATATGAGATTTTAGATGCTGGAGTTTTGCTATTATTATTTCTTGTTGTTTGAATAAATGTATCTGCTACTTGGATTATTTTGTATTGGGCAATGTGACCCAGGATTATTGACTTATTCAGATCTGATTTATTTGAGATTATGATATTTTGTTTCAAGTAAATTCCTGTTGGTATATTGATTTATTTATGCGTGCGTGGTTGACTCCTCTTGCTTCCTACTCTGATTTTTCCTGTGGAATGTTGTAAAGATCCTGACAGCTTATGGATGATGAAAATCATTCACTGAGCTTAGTCACGTATTCGTATTCCGTATTCTCTTTTGGGAAGTGGGACGTAACAATATACCACGTAACAAATTGTCAATCATGAATTAAACCTAATTATACTCTTTCTAAAATAATTAACATATCATACTCTTTACTTCTATTACTTCATAGCAATTCATTTGTACAATAATGGAAATTATCATGAAACTACAAAACAAATCAAAGTTGGAGCGCACGCGCACACATACACACACACACACACACACACACACACACACACACACACATATATATATATATAGAGTCTTCTTCCGTTGCAAACGGGCCGGAACGGGTCTGTTCGCACGGACCCGTGCGAACTTCGATCTGGACAGTTGGATCGGATCAAAGATCCAACGGTTCAGATTTTTTTTAATAAAATCTTTCCTTAACCCGTCGTTGGGAACAGCGGGTTAAGGCAAAATTTTATTAAAAAACATAGCCTTAACCCGTCCTTACCAAGAACGGGTTAAGGCTATCTATATTCATTTTTTCCCCCATTCTGTTCATCTTCTTTGGCGATTACTCTCGCGCTCTTCTTCTTTCTTCGACGAACCCAACGGAAAAAAAACCCAAATCCTTCGTCTAAACCCAAATCCTTCGTCGAAAACCCAAATCGATCCACTTACCCCCGCTCCCCCCTCCTCCCAATTACAAAATCGAAACCCTAGCTTCTCTTCCCCTCTTCGATACGAAATTGAAACCCTAGTTCTCTTCCAAATCTATTGTTTGGCTTGATTTGGACCTATCTTGTAAAGTATACACTATTTCTTTACCCCAATAATCTACATTTGTATTATTTTTTTGAATTTGTGTGTATTAAATTATTTAAAAATTGGGAAAAAATTTATATGCGTTAGTAGATTTTAGATGTAGAATCCAGGTTGACTTCAAGTATATTCAATTGCCGAATTATGTTGCTTGCATTAGCAGTTTGTAGAATTAGAATTGTATATATGAAATTAGTTAGAAACTTTTCAGTGTGGTTATAGTTGAAAACCCTGCAAACGACCGTAAAAAATACGAAACTTGCCGAGTAGGTTCGTCTCACGTAGTACAAGCCACACAAACTTGTAGAAGCGAGTTTCGACTCACGGTTCGAGAGATACGGCCGCGTATCGCTTTCGGTTGAAAAAAACCAAGTACAGCGGTGCACGGCCGTATATCGCAAACCGTGACTCGAAACTCGCTTCTACAAGTTCGGGTGGCTTGCCCTACGTGAATTCGACCAAGTCGGAAAGTTTTATAATTTTCGGATGCCGTTTGTGCGGTTTTGCTCAACTTCCCTGCATGTGAATTTTTTGACTTAGAATTTTGTAAGTGCGTTTAGAGTTTAAAATACTTCAAACTACCTCCAAAAATTACGAAACTTTGCGAGTTGGTTGGTGTCCCCTAGGAGAAGCCAACCCAACTTGTAGAAGTGAGTTTCGACTCACGGTTCGAGAGATACAGCCACGTATCGCTTTCGTTTGAAAAAAAATTATTACAAAGCGGTATACGGTCGTATCTCGCAAACCGGGAGTCGAAACTCACTTCTACAAGTTCGGGTGGCTTGCCCTACGTGAATCCGACCAAGTCGGGAAGTTTTAAAATTTTCGAATGCCGTTTGTGCGGTTTTCTCAACTTCCTCGCATTATAAGTTTTAGACTTAGAATTTTCTAAGTGCGGGTAGATTAGAAAACTCTTCAAACGACCTCCAAAAAATACGAAACTTTGTGAGTTGGTTGGTGTCCCCTAGGAGAAGCCAAACCAAGTTGTAGAAGTGAGTTTCGACTCACGGTTCGAGAGATACGGCCGTTTATCGCTTTTGGTTGGAAAAAATCATTATAAAGCGGTATACGGTCGTATCTCGCAAACCGGGAGTCGAAACTCACTTCTACAGTTCGGGTGGCTTGCCCTACGTGAATTCGACCAAGTTGGAAAGTTTTAAAATTTTCGGATGCCGTTTGTGCAGTTTTCTCAACTTCCTCGCATTATAAGTTTTAGACTTAGAATTTTCTAAGTGCGGGTAGATTAGAAAACCATTCAAACGACCTCCAAAAAATACGAAACTTTGCGAGTTGGTTGGTGTCCCCTATGAGAAGCCAAACCAATTTGTAGAAGTGAGTTTCGATTCACAATTCGAGAGATACGTCCGCGTATCGCTTTCGGTTGAAAAAAACTATTATAAAGCGGTATACGGTCGTATCTCGCAAACCGTGAGTCGAAACTCACTTCTACAAGTTTGGGTGGCTTGCCCTACGTGAATTCCACCTAGACAGAAAGTTTTATAATTTTCGGATGCCGTTTGTGCGGTTTTCTCAACTTCCCTGCATGTGAATTTATTGACTTAGAATTTTGTAAGTGCGGTTAGAGTTTAAAACACTTCGAACCACCTCCAAAAAATACGAAACTTTGCGAGTTGGTTGGTGTCCCCTATGATTAGCCAACCCAAGTTGTAGAAGCGAGTTTCGATTCACGGTTCGAGAGATACGGCCGCGTATCGCTTTCGGTTGAAAAAAACCTAATAAAGCGGTATACGGTCGTATCTCGCAAACCGTGAGTCGAAACTCACTTGTACAAGTTTCGGTGGTTTGCGCTACGTGAATTCGACCAATTGGAAAAGTTTTATAGATTTTTTTGTTTTCATTCGTGCATTTTTCAGTATAATCTCGGTATGTTTGTTTTGTTGTCATTTTTACCAACCACATTTTAAATTTTTTGTCAGATAGCTAAATGGCTAGAACAAGGCAACCGAGAAGCCCGTCCGGTAACACTAGTGGCGCACCAACTACTGAGGTAAGATTAATTACTATTATTAGTTTTAAATACGAATATGTAACATTATCTCAATAATAACATTTGTTATATTTATTCGTGTAGGTTGGTGGCCGTCAATCCACATCTGCTGAGGCAGGTCCGTCGTCCTCGATTACATCACCCGGACCCGTGGACACAAGCGTACTCACCTTGCAACCCAAACACCGATCCGAAGCCGTGTGGAATGGGTCCGATAAAAAATGTAATTTTCGGAAGCACACAGTTCTTCCTTTCGACGACCGGATCACGCCGTATGTGGTGGAGGCCGGTTTCTACGGAGCAAGATTCATTCACTCAGTGAAGCTAGATCGACCACTCCTTACAGCTCTAGTCGAGCGATGGAGGCCGGAGACTCACACATTCCACCTACCAGTGGGTGAGATGACTGTGACCCTACAGGATATGGCAATGATAACTGGACTACCTATCGATGGGGTTGCCGTGACGGGAAACATGGACTTCGATCGAGTTGAAGTTGATCGTGACTTACTCGGTATCGACCTGCAGTCGACAGTTCTCCAAAGAAAAGAAGTCGTTGAAAAAGATATCCTCGATAATGTGCCCACAGATTTTGATGAAGATTTATTGCATGACCAAATAGAAACTGCGAAAGATAAAGCGGAGAATGATGTGATGGATGATGCTTTCGACGGTAAATCACTGTACATCAGCTGGTTAAAAGCTCAGTTCGAGGAGGATTATTTGGACGCCGATTCGGACGAGGAAACCCTGACGTACTATGCACGTGCATACATTTTTAGTTTGATAGGGGGACTTATCTTCCTGAACTCATCCGGATCAACCGTGCCGCTAATGTACCTACGGTTGTTGGAGGATTTCCGGTATGCGGGACGTTTTAGTTGGGAGAGTGCGGCACTGGCGCTACTATATAGGGAATTTGTGCACATGTTCTTTAGGTAGCGTACAGATGGGTGGCCCAATGGTCCTACTGCAGATCTGGAGTTGGGAACGCATCCACATCGGACGTCCCCGTATTAGTCAACCAACGCCGGATTGGTTGGCCGCCCCGGGGGCAGCGGAGTTGTTACCTCTTCTAGGAGCATATTGGGCGGGTCGGCACACGTGGGTCGATAACCCACGCCAATCTCTAACCTACTACAGAGATGAGTTAGACAACCTGCGGGACGAGTTCGTCAATTGGGAACCGTACTCGGCAGACAGGTTGCAACGGGTTCCTCCAGTCTGCCTAGACAGATCCCTTTGGTTGACAGATGCGCCTCTTGTGAATTTTGGAGTTGTGGAGTTCCAGTATCCTGACAGAGTCTTGCGGCAATTCAGATATCAACAGAAGATTCCCGAGGTCAGGTCTTACGATAAAAAGTTGCACGAGGTCAGGGGAACAGGACGAGTGCCCAACTTCGATTGGGCTGACCACCATCGTTACCATGTAGCCAACTGGAACTCCATGCGGTGGCAAATGACACCGAACTTGATGTACGTCGCGATACCATATGATGGCTCCCTCCAGCAGGCATACATGCTGTGGTACAAGCGAATAACCCGGTTGTATGTTTCTCCAAAGGCCGCCGTACCAGCTGGTGTGCAACTTCCCATTCCTCCTACCCAGGCAGAACCAGCTCCAGCATATTCCTCCTCCCAGCCGATGTACCAACCAAGGGCTGAGACATATCGAAAAACGGTCAGTCAAATTTCATATAGTTTGTGTGCATGTACTGTATTTAATTGATGCCGCTAATTATGAATGATGTTTATAAATTGGAATTTTTCACCAACTGTAGATTGAAAATGCATGGGAGGTTGTTCGAACAGCTGCTCGCGTCCTGAAGACTAGGATACCCGACAGCTTCAAGGCGGTAATCCGGGAGATGCTAGCCCCGTGCCGTCGTACTCTGGAGGAAGCCGGTGAAGGTCCACAAGTTGAGGCCTATTTGAAAGCCAACTTGCCATCAACTGGTTTTAGGCGAAAACAAACTATGAGTAGGAGAATTCGCATTACCGAGCCACAACAAGTACAAGAAGTGCCAAATCCCGAAGATGTTGATGAGGAACAGTCGTCGGATGATCCTGATTCTCCCCAGACACAAGGCAGACGGCGAAATCCTTAAAGGAAGCAGCAACCTCCCAATCAATTCACGCCAAGCGGTGGCAAGCGGCGTGGTCGTAGATGATGGACTCAATAATATTCACATTTAGGAGCAATAATCTTAATGCAATTGGACATTTAAATGCTCTATATGTGGTATTTTACTCTTCTTTTCTCTTTTCCATAGGAAACAGCCTGAAAGCAGCAAACGAAGCAGATTCCAGAATAATACAGACTGAGAGAATGATATACAGGGAACAGCAGAGATCAGTCGACTGATTCTTCTAACAGTCGACCGGACAGAGAGTTTGAAGGGGCTCGGCACAGTCAACTGCTACCCAAGCCAGTCGACTGGTCGTGGCAGAGTCAGAAGATAAGAGCAGATGAAGATGCATCCTCATCCAAACCCAGGTCGTCTGCATATAACAACTCGTCATTAATTAAGAAGGTGGACTCAGTCTTATGCGTTAAAAGATAAGAAAGCAGGAACTTTGCAAATAAGGAAGGAAAGAAGAAAAGAGAAAGAAATAAAATGCAGAAATTAAATAAAAAGAAGAGGACCTTTCTATAAAAGAAGAGTGCAAACCCTAATTCTCTAGCCGTGTTCTATAAATATCAACCAAGGGGGACTGAAGAGAGAGGCCGGATCCATCAACAAGAACTGATCATCGACAGCAAGCATCAAGAAGGAGAACAAGTCGACTGCTGATTGGGCTCAATTTCAACATCATACAAATCAGTGTTCTTCTGTTTTCCTTTGAATCTTATTTTTATTGTAGTCATGAACTCTATTTTATCAGTCAATAAAAGTTTTATTATGTGGAACTAATTTCATAGTTGGGTAGATTGAAACCGTAGTTATGTAATGCTTATTTTCTTCTGAATATTACTCTATTAATTATTGATTAAACCTGAGTGAATTGGAATAGATTTATAAAAATCAAACTTGTTCAGAGTCCTAAGGGCAGTCGACTGAGGTGACAGCAAGTCGACTGGTCTGAATCTGAGATTATTAAGTTTGTGTAGTATAGATCTGAATCTGTTATATGAGCATATTGAGACGACTCGTATCTCGTGCCCATAACTTGTAACACAGGAATCTTTAGGGGTTCTTGGTTTAATCAACTTGAAGGATCTAGATCTGATACCAATTTCTAGAACTTTGAGTGTTTGTTCGTTTCCATTGTTCTTATGCTTTCTTTAAGTGCAACTTAGTAGATACCATGCTAAATACTTAAGGAAAGAAACGAATTAGAGTAAATACCATGCCTAATTCTTGGCCTAGGGAAACATTAACTTTAAGGAGTAGATGTCATGCCCTTAAAGGAACAAACATGCGTGATTAGAGTAGTGTAGAAGGTGACTTAGCATTCTTGACTATAGGTGGAAATCAAGCCCAACTCATTTAATTGATATTCTTGAGATACTACTTGATTTAGTTTTTAATCTTTTCAAACCTTTCAAATAAACTTTTAGAACAAACTTTATGATTTGCATTTTTCTTTGTTTTATTGATTAGTGAGTTAAGTACTACAATCTCTGTGGGATCGACCCTTGCTTTTCACTACGCTTCTATAAACGATTCGTACACTTGCGAGATTTTTAATTTGTGTCTAGTTTTATCTATTTATTTAGGTAGCTAGATTGCACAACAGTAGACGGTAATCTCTAATACTCTGTAATAGCGTATCTTTTGGTTGGTGATTTTGTTATTGCAGTAACTAACGTATTGTTTGTTTCTACGTTGATAAATTGTTGTAGGTGAATACCGGGCATGGTGTGCAAGCCAAAGTCGAGAACGCTTTCATTTTTATTTTTTGTATTTTGGCCTTGTGCAACCTGATATGTATAATTTTGGTGTAAATTTTTGAAAATGGAATTCATTTCAATTAATTAAATGGTTTGGTTGATATTGTGCATTTGTATGCTTCAAATTTCTTGTGAATATATCTGTTGTATTATTTACTTTGATGTGATGTTGTAGGTGAATTTTTGAACAACATTTGAACTAGTTGTTTCCGTATCAGGAAAAATGTACACAGCCAAACACAAACAAAAGTTCTGCACAAATATGTATACCTAACCCGTTATTGACGATAACGGGTTAATTGAGCTTAACCCGTTATTACTAAAAACGGGTTAGGTAGAGAGATATTGACAGTCCTTTGGAAGCCTACAGACCATGTCTTAACAAAGTTCTGCTAATATGGCTCTGCCTAACCCGTTATTGTGAACAACGGGTTAAGTGAACTTAACCCGTTCTTCACGACAACGTGTTAGGTAGAGCGATATTGGCAGTCCTTTAACTCCTATAGAGTAAAGTACTGCCAATATGGCTGTCTTTAATCCGTTCTTGGGAATAACGGGTTAGGTTCACTTAACCCGTTGTTCGCAAGAACGGGTTAGGTAGAGAGTTATTGGGAGGTCCTTATCCAAGTTTTCAAAATATACTGCGAAAATCTACTTACTTTACCCGTTCTTACAAATAACGGGTTAAGGTCCCTTAACCCGTTCTTGTGAATAACGGGTTAGGGAGTTTGAAATTTTGGGTTTTCTACAAATTTCTCTTCACTCTTTGCGAGAATTGTCTCCTGAACTGTGCAAAGTGACATTAATATGCCCATAATTGTTTATATTTTTTATTAATTTCCATTCACTGCCACGTAACTAACCACTATAAATTTGAGCTTGTTATTGGTGGTGAAAAAGTTCAAAAAATAAATTATGAGATTTCAACCCAAGGGTTAGGGTTAGGGTTAGGTTAAGATAGGGTTAGTGTAGGGTTAGGGTTAGTAGTGAGCCAACTTGGTTTTTGTTTTGTTTAATTTGGTTAACTTGTTGTAATCTTAACTTGGCAATAATCTTAACTTGTACTACAAGTCGTTAACTTGTTTTTTGTTTTGATTAATTAGGTTCATATTTGTGGATCCCCACATCTATATTTGACTTTGCAATATGTGGGATCCACATGTAAAACATGGCAAGTATCTTAATTTGTGGTATGAGTCGTTAACTTGTAGTACATTAACAGGCTGTTCTAAATTTCCACACTAATGAATCCATACATCCATCAGTCAATCAAATTGAAGGTTCAAATCAGGGCTAATCAAATATATCTTTCCCCACATGTCATTATTGTGCTACTACATGTGAACTTGTGCCCCCACATGTGATCAGATCCAGTTCTTGTTAGCTAAGTAATTATATCTAGTGGCATTGCGCTCTAATAACGCAGAGGTGCTTTCCCATTAGGAATACCATCATCATCACAGTTGATCCAAATCTGTATTGGTCATTTTGTACGTGGATGTGGGGATCTACATGTGGTTTTTCCCCCATATAGGCTACATGTGGGGATCTACATGTGGTTTTTCCACCATATAGGCTACATGTGGGATCTACATGTGGTTTTTTTTCCCATATAGGCTACATGTGGGATTCTACATGCGGTTTTTCCCCCATGTAGGCTACATGTGGGATCCACATGTAGTTTTTCCCCCATACAGGCTATATGTGGGGATCTACATGTGGTTTTTCCCCATATAGGCTACATGTGGGAATCTACATGTTGTCTCCACCGAAGAAGTGGTGTTGTCATTTAAGCCAAGTGACCACCACAAGCCAGAAATATTTGAACATACACCTAAGTAGGAAAAAGCACCAAGCTAAACAAGCATAACTCAGCACCCGCCTACTATTATTGCAGACACTTCAATATGGGAAAAAACTAAACTACATAACCACATGTACAACCCCACATGTAGCTTATATATGAGAAAAATCCTATGTACAGATCCAGTTCTTAATGGCCAATTAATCTCATCTGATGACGAGATGCGGATCACGTGACGCATCTGGTTAGGCTTTTCCATTAGGGATGCCGGCACATGTGGGGATGTACATGTGTTTTTTCCATGTAGATTTTACTTTGCAACATGTGGAACCACATGTACAAACTTGGCAATAATCTTAACTTGTACTACAAGTCGTTAACTTGTTGTACATTAACGGGCCGTTCTAAATTCCCAGATTAATGAATCTTAACATGCAGTTTTTGTTAGCCAAATAATTAGATCCATCCCGCTGAAGGGCATTATAAGATATATGGAACACTAACAGGTTTATCAGTCTCACTTAACCCGTTGGATATGTACTTTAGGTTTTTCTCATATTGAACTAACCCTAACCCCTAACCCTAACCTACATTAACCCTAACCCTAACCCCTAACCCTAACCTACTAACCCTAGACTAACCCTAACCCTAACCCTAACCTACAACATTTTTTTTATTGTTTTTTATGTACCAAAATACAAATTAATTTGTGTTAATTTTAATATTCGTTTGATGATATCAATTTTATATTGGTTAGTTACGTGGATAGGAATTAAAAAAATATATAAAAAAGCAGAGAACATACATATGACTGTCTATTTTGTAGAGTTCAGAAGGCAATGTACGTAAAGAGTGGAGAGGCGTATGTGATTAATGATAGAACTTAAATATCTATAAACTCTTTACGGGAAACTTATTACCTATCATCTCCCAGCTACAAATATTAACGTATTAATTGAATAATTTATTATAAATTGTTTTCATTAAGTGAACTATAAGTTATATTTACAAACTTGTTTACACATTTTTTTACATGCGAGTTAATAATTATGAGTACTACCGACTACATGTACACTTAACCCGTTATTGACGATAACGGGTTACAAGTACCTAACCCGTTATCATCTATAACGGATTACGTTAACGTATATTTCGCCATCTACTTAACCCGTTGGCCATAAACTTCTGCAAATATAAGTGTGCTAAACCCGTCGTTATTGATAACGATCTTTGTTAATTTAACCCGTTATCCGTAACGACGGATTAAGTTGACAAAGATTGGCAGTGTATCATCATCTACAGACCAAGTTTTGGAACATGATCAAGTACACTTAACCCGTTCTTGGCAACGACGGGTTAATTGTGATTAACCCGTTGTCACCAAGAACGGGTTAACCAGGTGTAATTTACAGACATGGACAGTACATTTTGGGATGTGTATCAATTTGGTGGAGACAATTGCTGTCCTTGCTGCTCTTTTTTCGAATATTGTGTCATACCTTGGTTGACTAACAGGTTTATCCTTATTGTCCTCTTCTTCTTTTTGTTTCCTCCCTCTTTGTTTTCTCCTTCTTCTTGTGTTGATCCGTTTCCTATTGATGAGCAGTCTTCTTTACAAAGTGCTATCATATCATGCTCCCATCCTTCTTTTCTCTAGCCTATAACTGAGAGAGTTAAACTCTTTACATAGAGAATGAGTCTCATCTTCTTCTCTTCAAGAGAACTCAAATGAGAGGCTTCAATCTTCATAAATGTTCTCTTCTTCTCTTCTTCTCTTCAAGACCAGGTGTAATCAATGTTCTCTTCTTCTCTTCAAAACCTCTTTTTTCTTCCTAATAAGGAGGAAGAAGTTTGAGTTGTAGAAGAAATTTGAGTTCAAGGATGGTCGCCTGTAATTGTTCTTGTGTATGAAGATGCAGGAGTAGAGAGACTTGTTTCAGTGTACAAGTGTATGCTCGGATTCATTTCAAGGGGTAGGGAGGGCCACCGGCTCTGCCTTTTTTTTCCAAGTGTTTCTCTTAGTCTTCTATTTTTTTAGCTTTTAGCTGTGTTTGCATAAGTAGCAATTGTCCGCCTTTCATACACATTTGTTCTCTATTGTTACATAGAGTGTAAGAATTCTCTGCTTTCGTCGGACGGAGTAGTGGTGGGTGTCACAGTGTATTCATGGTACTTTTCGACTTTTTGGCATGCACACCTCACAATCGTGCAACAAATAGTACGAATATGAGGAGTGCATGTCAAGAAGTTGTTAAGTACTTTGAATATACGGTTACACCCACTACTACTCTATCCGACGAAGCGGAGAATTCTTACCTCTGTGTAATAGTAGTGAACGAAATTGTATGCAGGGGGTACAACTCGCTACTTGTGCATTCAAAAAAAGGCAGAGTCAGCAGTCCTTCCTTCCACTTCGAGAAGAAAGCGAGCATGTACTTGTATACTAAATTAATTTCAATTTAGGAGTAGAGTATCAAAGGAAGACTTTGTAATGTCAACTAGCATGCAGATCATGTACAATTTCCTATGTTTCTTCAAACAATATGTTCTTGCCAGTTTGTAATGTTCCTTTATATGAATAAATTTGGTGTTGCAAATGGCTTGTTGTGAATGGTATATGTATCAATAAAAGAAGAAATATCCGACACTCGCGAAAGTTAACTCTCATATTTCTAAGCGGAGAATGAACAAATATGTATATGTATCAACAAAAGAAGATATAGTCCACAAAGTTGAAAGCTCTGTAAAAAAAATATTAACCTAACCCGTCATCTTTAATAACGGTTTAGGGGATATTAAACTGTCGATGCCAATAACGGGTTAAGTGGAAAGATATTGGCCGAACTAAAACCCCTATATGTGAAGTATTGATTAAGGACTGCCAATATCTATCTCCTTAACCCGTTATTGAGGATGACGTGTTACGTTATCTTAACCTGTTATCCCCAATAACGGTTAGGGTATAGAGTATCTGCCAGCATCTTTTTTTTCACTACTGCATACATTTTCACAATTTTCCACAATATAGATATATCATCCACAAAATACACAATCTCCAACACAAATAACAAATCTGTTCACATTGGCATGCAGACAATTTTCATTAACACAAAATTCACAAACAGAACGAGTTCCCCAAATTGCACACATCTACCAATTTCACATTTTTCGACATAAATAAGCATTCGCTACCCAAATACCTGGTCTAGATCCATAGTAACATATTTTTGTTCACAAATACACAAAATAAACTGACATACAGAGATTACATTCTGATTAAATACATCATTAATTTACTTGTACCAAACAAGCCTACGTCAATTATCCACATATATATACAATCCAAAAGCAACGAATTTTTCATTGCATTGCTTCTTTCCATTGGGCGCGTTTTGTTTTTTCTTCATTCCGGACCTATACCAGAAAATAAAAAAAAAACAAAGTTAACAATCCAGTCAAAATTAATAAATATCTGCACGAATAAATATAAATTTCAGCAATTATTCGGTGATTATTTTGAAAGTTTGATATGACATACATATTTGAATACTTAAAACCCCCTAGCACGAACCTTTGCCTTCGTCATCATCACTCTTTACAGCGTTTGGAGCTTCTTCATTCCCCACCGATCCACTAAATAAGGAAGAAGAATGAGTTAGTACCGACCAAATTAACATTCATTGAGTCCAATTAACAAATACAAAATCTCTGATATAATACCTTGCTACATTTTTGGGGCAATTCCGTGAATCGTGACCTACGACACGAAGACATGTCCTGCAAAGTCTTGGCCTCTTTGTTTTTTGACCTTCTCTTACAGACTTCAATCGTTTCCCTTTAGGCCTCCCCTTTGTGGTGCACTGTACAGGGTCACCTACATGTGCATGTGCATGTGCATGTCCACCACTCTCAGGTTGTGCGCTACCTTCGTATGGTGTGCTGTTCACTGACTCAATCTTAGCAAAACCTTCAATTCCCTTCAGCATGTGGTCGAGCATGTACTTGTATCCTCGCTCTGAAGAACAACCAAGATCGACCAAATATCTTGAGTGCATACTCAGTTCACAATAACGCGAGGCAAAATTGTCGCCCATACTATTGGGAACTGGTATACTGCTTCTCCTCAGTTGATCCCTGGTCCATCGCTTACAAATATATTGCTCGGGTAGTGCGGTGTGATCTGTGAACCGAATAACTGCCAGTAGATGTTTGCTAACTGCCAGTAGATGTTTGCAGGGAATGCCTACGAAGTAGTACATGGAACAAGGACATTTAGCAATTTCAGTGATTTTACAATAAGAAATCACCCTACCCGGTTCTGAATTTTCACAAACTGTTACAGAATAAGCTGCACTATCCGGTGTATCCATACTCGCAATTAAACTCACATTAAGTAATAAGCTTTTGACAACTTCTTGTTGAAATTTGTAGAAAATCTTCAAAGTGTATGTCCCTACCATTTGTGGCTCCAATGCCCATTCGGTCTTCAATTTTGGTCGCCCATACTATTGGGAACTGGTATACTGCTTCTCCTCAGTTGATCCCTGGTCCATCGCTTACAAATATATTGCTCGGATAGGGCGGTGTGATCTGTGAACCGAATAACTGCCAGTAGATGTTTGCAGGGAATGCCTACGAAGTAGTACATGGAACAAGGGCATTTAGAAATTTCAGTGATTTTACAATAAGAAATCACCCTCCCCGGTTCTGAATTTCCACAAACTGTTACAGAATAAGCTGCACTATCCGGTGTATCCATACTCGCAATTAAACTCACATTAAGTAATAAGCTTTTGACAACTTCTTGTTGAAATTTGTAGAAAATCTTCAAAGTGTATGTCCCTGCCATTTGTGGCTCCAATGCCCATTCGGTCTTTAATTTTGGCCGCTCCTCGCGATTACGATGTGTTTCTTTAAGTTCATCGTGTCTTTGTTTTACTAAGAGTCGGTCAAAGATGACAGTAAATTCATGTAGTGAGTACTTTTTATGAGTATGGTGCTTCAAGGATGAATGTAGCGATTCACTACGTTGGGTACTCAACATGCCCCCCCCCCCCCAAATTGAGTCTCTTGCGTACACAGGGGCCCATTTTTCGCGGATCTCAAATTTTTCCTTCAACCATTTGTTATTCTCCAGTTTGTACTGGGAGATCAAATTTTTCCACTTCTGTTCGAATTCTGTTTTAAATTCTGCCGTATAAATGATAGTCATCAAAGCATCCCTGAACTCATCAACGTTATTCGGCATTCGAACTTCACGCGGTAGCTTATCCAAAATATGCCAAATGCAATATCTATGTGACGTGATTGGGAAAACTTTGGAAATTGCAGAAGTTATCCCACGATCCTCATCTGTCACGATGTTGATCGGATCACATGGCATTGCAGCACGCCATTTTTCAAAGAACCACTCAAATGAGGATGTCTTCTCATTGGGGATGAACCCACAACCTAGGAATATTGATTGCCAATGATGGTTGAATCCAACAAATGGTACGAACAACATCCCGTATCGGTTTGTGTTGTAGGTAGCGTCAAAGCAGAGAACATCCCCAAATACTTTGTAATTCTTTCTAGCGATACCATCCACCCAGATACAATGTGACAATCGCCCTTCGGGATCACATTGGTAATCAAAATAGAATAAGGGATCGGTCTCCTTTTTGGATTCAAAAAACTCAAGTAGCATTTGTCCGTCGTGTCCTTTTAAACCCTCCATCTCATCTCTCCTGAGATTTCTTACATCGGTTTCGGTGAATCCAATTTTCTCATTACCTCCACTTGCACCTTCAAAAAATAGCATTTGTTTGCATACAGGGACATTAGCTTCGGTAAGTTGACCAATTACATTTTTATCTGTCTTAGTCAATTCACGGTTTCGAGGTAGCAAGTGACGTCTACCGGGTGAAGTAAATTCGTGATTGTGTGCTTCATTTAACGAATAAAGAATCCACGAATTACTTTGTGAATTACTTTGTGGGTTTAGTTTGACACGGACGAAAGCTTTGGAACCCGTTCTAGAAGTTGTACCTCGTCTAGTTTCATTATGGCTATTCGGTGACTCCCCGGCTTTATTACAAACGTATGATTTATCCACTACATCGTTTTCCTTATATTTATTTCCACCCTTACGCATAGAGAATCCCGCACATTTGCAATATGATGAATAAAATTTTTCCGCATCCTCAAGAGTGGGAAATGTCATACCAATCTTCGGTTTTAGGTGCTCGTCAACATGAGGAAGATACTCACAATTTTTTTGTGCACGAACAAATTTATCTCCGGCAACAGAACTTCCTTCGAAACTGTCCATACCTAAGAAACCGTGAAAAGGAGAACAGTTAGGGGTACTAAACCGTTGTATTTGGTATTTTTATAAGTGCGCAAGCCACCACAACTTGTACAAGTCAGTTTCTACTAACGGTTCCAGAAATACGGCCGTGTATCACTTAATTTGAGTTTTTTTCAGCCGAAAGCGATACGCGGCCGTATCTCTCGAACCGTGAGTCAAAACTCGCTTCTACAACTTGGGTTGGCTTCTCATAGGGGACACCAACCAACTCGCAAAGTTTCGTATTTTTTGGAGGTGGTTTGAAGTGTTTTAAACTCTAACCGCACTTACAAAATTCTAAGTCAAAAAATTCACATGCAGGGAAGTTGAGAAAACCGCGCAAACGGCACCCGAAAATTATGAAACTTTCCGACTAGGTCGGATTCACGTAGGGCAAGCCACCCGAACTTGTAGAAGCGAGTTTCGAGCCACGGTTTGCAATACACGGCCGTGTACCGGCTTTAGTTGTTTTTTTCCAACCAAAACCGATACGCGACCGTATCTCTCGGATCGTGAGTCGAAATTCACTTCTACAACTTCGGGTCACTTCTCATAGGGAACACCAACCAACTCGCAAAGTTTCGTATTTTTTGGAGGTCGTTTGAAGTGTTTTCTAATCGGCCCGTTTTTTAAAAAATTCTAAGTCAAAAACTTCTCATTTGAGCAATTGAAGCAAAACCGCACAAACGGCATCCGAAAATTTTAAAACTTTCCGACTTGGTCGAATTCATGTAGGACAAGCCACCCGAACTTGTAGAAGTGAGTTTCGACTCCCGGTTTGCGAGATACGACCGTATACCGCTTTATAATAATTTTTTCCAACTGAAAGCGATACGCGGCCGTATCTCTCGAACCGTGAGTCAAAACTCACTTCTACAAGTTGGTTTGGCTTCTCCTAGGGGACACCAACCAATTCGCAAAGTTTCGTATTTTTTGGAGGTCGTTTGAAGGGTTTTCTAATCTACCCGTAGTTAGAAAATTCTAAGTCTAAAACTTATAATGCGAGAAAGTTAAGAAAATTGCAAAAACAGCATCCGAAAATTTAAAAACTTCCCGACTTGGTCGGATTCACGTAGGGCAAGCCACCCGAACTTGTAGAAGTGAGTTTCGCCTCCCGGTTTGCGAGATACGACCGTATACCGCTTTGTAATGATTTTTTTCAACCGAAAGCGATACGCAGCCGTATCTCTCGAACCGTGAGTTGAAACTCACTTCTACAAGTTGGGTTGGCTTCTCCTAGGGGACACCAACCAACTCGCAAAGTTTCGTAATTTTTGGAGCTGGTTTGAAGTGTTTTAAACTATAAACGCACTTACAAAATTCTAAGTCAAAAAATTCACATTCGAGGAAGTAGAGAAAACCGCCCAAACGGCATCCGAAAATTATAAAACTTTCCGACTAGGCCGGATTCACGTAGGGCAAGCCACCCGAACTTGTAGAAGCGAGTTTGGAGTCACGGTTCGGGAGATACGGCCGTATACCGCTTTACTTGTTTTTTTAACCGAAAGCGATACACAGCCGTATCTCTCGAACCGTGAGTCGAAACTCGCTTCTACAAGTTGGTATGGCTTGTACTACGTGAGACGAACCTACTCGGAAAGTTTCGTATTTTTTTACAGTCGTTTGCAGGGCTTTCAACCATAACCGCATTGAAAAGTTTCCAACTAATTACGTATATACATTTCTAATTCTACAAATTACTAATGCAAGCAACATAATTCGGCAATTGAATATACTTGAAGTCCTACATCTAAAATCTACTAACGCATATAATTTTTTTTCCAATTTCTAAATAATTTACTACACACAAATTCAAAAAAACAATACAAATGTAGATTATTGAGGTAAAGAAATAGTGTATACCTCACAAGATAGGTCCAAATCCAGCCAAACAATCGATTTGGAAGAGAACTAGGGTTTCGATTTCGTATCGAAGAGGGGAAGAGAAGCTAGGGTTTCGATTTTGTAATTGGGAGGAGGGGGAGCGGGGGTAAGTGGATCGATTTGGGTTTTCGACGAAGGATTTGGGTTTAGACGAAGGATTTGGGTTTTTTTTCCGTTGGGTTCGTCGATGAAAGAAGAAGAGCGCGAGAGCAATCGCCGAAGAAGACGAACTGTATGGAAATAAAAATGAATATAGATAGCCTTAACCCGTTCTTGGGAAGGACGGGTTAAGGTTTTTTTTTTTAATAAAATTTTGCCTTAACCCGATGTTCCCAACGACGGGTTAAGGCAAGATTTTATTAAAAAAAATCTGGACCGTTGGATCTTTGATCCAACGGTCCAGATCGAAGTTCGCACGGGTCTGTGCGAACAGACCCGTTCCGGCCCGTTTGCAACGGAAGAAGACTCATGTATATATATATATATATATATATATATATAGACACACAATCTAGCATGTCACTACAAAGAATAAATTAGAAAGTTAAAGAAATGTCCACCCATTGGTTTCCGAAATGCTCGAGGTGGTGTAGCCATTGCGAAGCCGATTCCACATGCACGTAGAAACTACGCAACTCATTGTTGTGCTCTTCTTCATGCTACGCTTCGTGCTTCACTTCCATGGTAGCAAGGAGATTGGAATTGAATGAGGAATAAGTAATATATATATATATATATATATATATATATATATATATATATATATATATATATATTGGGGGGGTGAGATGAATGATGTGTGCGTAAATTTATACACACACACACACACACACACACAGAGAGAGAGAGAGAGAGCTCGGGTCGGACAGCGGAGAAGAAGAAAAGATAAAGTGAGTTGGAGGTGTGGTGAATATAGGAAGTGAATGTATACACATATTTTTAAATATGGAGCTGTGGAGTAGTGGGGTTTTGGAGAGTGGAGGAGTGGTTAATGACTTAATAAAGATTAGTTAGGGATTAATAGGATGCGTTGGAGTGGTGTAGTTGTGTAGGTGTATATGAATAATTAGAGAATTGGATTAGTTAAGATTATGGAGTTGGTCGGGAGTGAGTGAAGGACTAGATGAAAAGAGAGTGGAGGAGTGAATAATTGGAGTAATGGGGCTGTAACCCCTGTTCTCAATTGTTGGTTTTTCTTTTTGTTATTATTAATTTCTTTTTCTTCCTTATTTTTTCTGAACCTCTGTAATTTTGCTGATTGATAATAAAATTTGTTATTGTCTTCAACTCAATTTATTCTTCCATCCAATTTTATTTTCAATTGAATCCTGAAAAATTTTGTTGTTCAACCTATTTAAATTTTGCATATTGAATAATCTAATTAGATCTATATTAATCTTATTTATTTTTCCCTATTGAGTTTGAACCCAAACCCGCATCCAAACCCGCTAACCCGTTAACCCATTAACCCACCTTAACTCTCTATATACACTAATCACCCTTAAACTGTAATTACCCTGCTAATCATCCCAGCCGCCCGTTCATTTTCTTCCTCCCGACCTCGTCTCCTTCACCCCGTCAAATGAGCGCCGTCGTTCCCCATTGCCGGCATCATCCTCCAGATCCCATCGAACCCCCTCGACCTACACCCACCGACCACTGCAACTCCCGTCATCCTCTGGCACCGTCAACCTACCCCCGATCTTTTTCTTGCTCTGTTTGCGCCGAAACCCACCATCTTGCGATCCCCCGAACTCCAGTCTCCACCCCCGCCGACTGTCGCCATCCTCTCGCCGAGCGCCACCACCGAAGTCGACCATGACCCCAGTGGATTTTCATCGTAATACTTTTTTCCCTAAAAAAAATAAATTATTTTCTTATATTATTAATTCACTTTGATATTTACTATTTCAACTACATCTTTTAAGTTTGACTTACTCGTTTTCTTTATTGATGTTTTATCATCTTTATTTTCATGCGGTTTACGTACTTGCTTGATTTTTCTATTTCTTGTACGTATTTTTATTAAGTTGCCACTTATTAAATTATTAGTGCTAACTATTTTTTATTTATCATGCTTTTCCAAATATTTATCGAGTTGCTTTACAATTTTATACTTTCCCTTATTTCGTTTCACTATTTATTCCTTCATCTCTCTCTCTCTCTCTCTCTCTCTCTCTCTCTCTCTCTCTATATATATATATATATATATATATATATATGGGAAATGCTCAGTTGAAAACGCAAATGTCTTTGAAAACGTGGAAAACCACCAACGGCCTAGGTTATAATGCATTATAACCTTCCAGCAACGGCCTAGGCTTGTTTTCACGTTTTCCACAATATTTACGTTTTCAATTGAGCATTTTCATATATATATTATGTAACTCGTATATATTTTCCTTCATCCCTTATTTTGTTTCACTATTTATCCCTTATTTCGTTTCACAATTTATTCCTTATATATTATGTAACTATATATATATATATATATAGATGAAGGAATATATAGAAGAGTTACATAATATATATATATATATATATATATATATATTATGTAACTCTTACGAATAAAAATTTTATGGAATTATTTTATACGCATCATTGTAAAATTTTACTATTATACTTATATTGTATTCTGTATTCTTTCAACTAAAATTCAACGCTCATATATTTTCAGATTTTTATCCAACAACATTTTCTTAAATTACTAATTCAATTTTATCTGGAAATACTAGTTCAGTTTGCGATTTTTATCATTCAACCACTTATTACTTTGACAGATTTTGAATACTAAAGCCTATTAATAATTTATTAAAGTATCCATTGACTATGTTTCTCTTTATTTTTCTTCCAATTGCGTTGTTTTCTAAACTATTTCACAATTAATGACTTTTCTACGGTCATAAGGTTATGAAATTGTCAAACAAAAGGTTCACTATAGAGTTATCGGTGTGCACTGCCATTATGAACATTAATGATTATTTACATAAATGGACAATGTATATGAAGTGGTCTTAAATTTTTCGCAGTCATTGCATTGCATCTCTTATTAAAAGTATTTTAAGTAATACTGAGCTCCAAAAGCACCATTCTTTAAGCTGATAGTCATTTCTTTCTCATAATTTTTTAAAGGTTCTTCATAAAGTTGGGGCAGAGAGGGCTTGTGCTGCAGCAATCACTTTAGCTATTCCAGGTGTAAATTACATAACTGTTTGGGCATTAAGCAAGTACTTCCCCAATGTAAAGACATTTGTCCGTGCCCATTTATATTTTTCATTTTATTGTACTTTCTGGGATGCATTTCTTATTTACATTCTCATCCTGCGTCTCTCTCTCTCTCTCTCTCTCTCTCTCTCTCTCTCTCTCTCTCTCTCTCTCTTGTGTGTGTGTGTTAAAATGTGATGCTTCTAACTTCTAGTAAAAAATTACAAATTTAACTTTTGTTGCTCTTATTAATCCCAAGGTATAATAGTCAGTCTCTTTTCTTGCTACTAACTTAACTTTGTTTGCTTAGAAATAATTCATGCTATTAATCTTTGTTTAAGTTGACTCAAATTGTATACTAATTAATAAATTATTTGTTTCAGAAGAAATGATGGAGATAGACTCTTCGAACAAAAATGTGGTTGAGACTCCATGGGTTGGAATGGAATTTCCAACTGTTGATGCTACGTTTATTCATTATAATTCTTATGCTCTGAAGAAAGGATTTGGAATAAGAATAGAGGCACGTGTCAAGTCGTCACAGTTAGATGAAAAGTATATATCTTCACTTTTTGTTTGCAACAAGGCAGGGAGAAAATGGGAAAATGACAAAAGAGAAGCAGAGGAAAATGTTAATCGTCGTGGTGATACACGAGTGGGTTGTAAGGCCAGGTTGAGAATTAAATTTAAAAAAGACAGTATTTGGTCGGTAAAAAAAGTTTGAGGAGAAACATAACGGTCATGATCTGATAACAAGTCCAGACAAGGCGATTCATTATTACTCTTATAAGCAAGGGCATCGCTCAAAGGCTAATAGACAACTCATGTATGAAATGCATACAGAAGGTATAGCTCCATCAAAATTTACTCGAGTTTTGAATGTTATAAATCATAGTGAAGGGGATATAATCACAGGAAGGCAGCGTCAAGATCAAATAAGACATGTAAAGGAAAACAACATAGGACATGAGTGTATGACACTCATTAGGATGTTTTAGGACAGGAAGGAATTTGATCCTGATTTTTATTTTGCAGTAGAGATGGATTATATGGAAACAACGAGAAGTTTATTTTGGGCAGATGTACGAGCAAGATCATCTTATATGAGGTTTGGAGATGTTGTCGTGTTCGATGTTACATACAAAACGAACAATTTGAATCTTCCATTTTCTCCATTCACTGGAGTTAATCACCATCTGTAATCGACTTTTTTTGGTTGTGCATTACTTGTAGATGAGGATGAAGAAACATTTACTTGGTTATTCACCCAGTGGTTGAAATGCATGCACGGAATACCTTCAAAGACTATTATCACATATCAGGACAAAGGAATGCAGGGAGCTATTAAAAAGTATTTCAAACAATTCGTCATCGGTATTGTTCTTGGCATATTGCAAAACATATTGCAGAACATACACTAACATTGCAAAGCCTTCACGGGGAGAAGTTTCCTGACTACTTTTCAAAATGGTATCATGGAAAAAGTGTGGAACATTGTGAGCAATATTGGAAGGATATTAAGGAAATGTTTGGTGTGAAAGAAGAAGGAAGTGAATGGTTACAAACTATGTACAGGGAACGAGAATATTGGGTCAATACTTATTTGAAGAATGTGTTGTGGGCAGGAATGATGTTGTGCAATCTAGATGATCTAAATAAATAGATAAACTAGACACAAATTAAAACCTCGCAAATGTATGAATCGTTTATAGAAGCATAGTGAAAAGCAAGGGTCGATCCCACAAAGATTGTAGAAATTAACTTACTAACCAATAAAACAGAAATGAGAATCTTAAAGTGTTGTTCTAAATGAAATGACAAGATTAAAACTAGATTAAGTAGTTCTGAATCACAAATATCTATTAAGTAGTTGGGCTTTGATTTCCACCTATAGTCCATAATGCTAAGTCACCTTCTATACTACTCTAATTCTCATGTTCGTTCCTTTAAGGGCATGGTATCTACTCCTTAAAGTTAATGTTTCCCTAAGCCAAGAATTAGGCATGGTATCTACTCTAATTCGTTTCTTTCCTTAAGAATTTAGCATGGTATCTACTAAGTTGCACTTAAAGAAAACATAGAAACAATGGAAACGAACAAACACTCGAAGTTCTAGAAATTGGTATCAGATCTAGATCCTTCAAGTTGATTAAACCAAGAACCCCTAAAGATTCCTGTGTTACAAACTATGAGCACAAGATACGGGTCGTCTCTATGCTCATATAACAGATTCAGATTTATAATACGCAAACTTGATAAACTCAGGTTCTACGTGGCAGTCGACTTGCTGTCACTCTCAGTCGACTGCTCTTAGAACTTCTGAACAAGTTTGATTATTATAAATCTATACCAATTCAATCAGGTTTAATCAATAAGTAATAGAGTAGCATTCAGAAGAATATAGCATTACATGACTACGGATTCAATTTACCCAACTATGAAATTAGTTCCACATGATAAGATCTTTATTGACTAACAGTTTCGAATACATGATTAAAATAAAAACTAGAAAGAGAAGAAATAAACTGATGATGATTCGGCCAGAGAAGTCGACTGGTTGTCACTCAGTCGACTGGCTCGTTCCCTTCTGTGTACTTGATCTCCCTCTTTCTTCGATGCTGATAGAATAATGCCCCTTGGTTAATTATTGATGATTCAGAGATTAAGTGATACTCTCAACTTCTTATTCCAGCCTTTTATAATTTCTTGTGCCCACCTCTGCAGATTCCAATTCTATCTCTTTACACATTGAATATAGATTTGAGTCGATCTTCTCACTTGCCAACCCTGGTCCCCTAACTTGATCAATGAGGAGTTGTTATTCGCAGACGACCTGGTTTTGGATAACTTAATCTAGCTTCGTGTTTGGATGAGGATGAATCTTCACTGTTCTTATCTTCTAACTCTGCTGAATACCAGTCGGCTGGTTTGGAGTAAGTCGACTGGTCCGAGACATCTGTAGATTCATAATTAATCAGTCAAGTCGACTGTCTATGGAGTAAGTCGACTGTGCCGAGCACCGTCACCCTCTCTGTCCAGTCACCTATTGGAAGAACAAGTCGACTTATGCTCTGCAGTTTCTGTGTATCATCCTCAAAATCCTTAATCTGCTTCGTTTTGTTATTTTAGGTTGTTTCCTATGGAAAAGAGAAAATAAGAGTAAAATACCACATATAGAGCATTTAAATGTTCAATTGCATTAAGATTATTGCTCCTAAATGTGAATATTATTGGGTTCATCAAATGACAAGTCAGAGGAGTGAGAGTATCAACACATTTTTCGATGGATATGTTAATGTGAAGACACAAATAAATGATTTCGTGAAGCAATATGATAAAGCAACAACAAATCGACATAGAAAAGAAGCACGTGAAGATTTCATGACCCCAAACCATGAAACAGTATTGCATTTCTCAAATAAGATAGAACTGCAAGTTGGAAAAGTTTTCACTAGAGAAATCTTGAAGCTATTTCAATTGGATCTCATTGGTACAATGAGCGTTCATCGCGAGGTGGTGAATTCAGAAGGGTTAGTTACTATATTCAGAGTCAGTTTATCTTTTGATGACAAAAGTAAGTGGGATCATGCATCATTTAAGAAAACTGAAGAGTTGAAAATGACATATTCATGTGTACTTTTTGGGACATTTGGGATCCTTTGCAAGCGTATCTTGCATATTATGTTGTTTCACTACATGATGGAAGCCATTCCTGAGCATTATATATTGCCAAGGTGGACAAGGTATGTTAAACATAGAAGCATTGCACTTAATAATATTTATAGTGTAAGAAATAATGCAAGCACTGTGAATCAGTCAAGTACTCTTTATTCTTGGGTTCTGACAACAAAATTCCGTATGTCCTTGGACATTTCACAGGGAGATAGAAAACTCATGCACATGCTTGAAAAATCTTTGGAGGTCTAGACACTAAATGCTGAGAAAGAGATTAAAGAAAAACAAGTTCAGCATCAGCTTGTTGATAGTAGTCAAGTTAGATCTAGTAATGCACCCCTACTATTGTCTCAAATTCCCAAGGCTTCAATAGGGGATCCTGACAGACCAGTCAAAACTAAGGGTCGTCCAAAGAAGGCTTCTAGATACATCTCAAGATTGGAAGAATCACAGCAGAAAAATAATGGGAAAAAGAGACGCATTTGTAAAAAATGTGGAGAGAAGGGTCTTTATAGTACTAGTTGAAAGGGTAAAGAAAATGACAGTATGACTGCACCTCAGGTAATAATTAGTTTTAATTGAGTTAGTTTCATGCTTATATTATTTAGTTTTTTTCAATGCTCATAATGATGCACTACTACGATATTTTGGGTGTTTCAACGACACGAAGAAGTGAATCAAGGCAATCAAGGCAATCAAGGCCATGAAGGCTAGAGTTACATAGAATGGTGTTGATACTGCATATAGGTATAGATGATCTTTTTATATAGGGATAGATGATCTTTTTTTCGTTTTCCTTTTTTCTTTTTGTCGTGGCTACATCAGCTATATACTCAGTTTATTTGTTTCATTTGAATTCTGTTTATTTTTGTACTATCAAACGTAAGAACAACTTCTTATTTGTTTCTTTGGATCGGCGACTAATTACTGAGCTCTGTTTATTTTTTTATATCTTTGCTTATATATGTATTAGTATGATTTTGTTATGTTAGTATTTCTATAGTTATGTTTTTGAAATTGTTTTGCCATGTATGATTTTCAGGCTTAGAGAAAAAATGTAATGGTCCTGCTGTTAAAAGGCAAGCTAAAATCCTTAATGAAGGTAAACCATCTATAGCAACATACAGAGTATTACTGTATATTGCTAAAGATTCATGTTTTTGATTGGTAGAACATGTTGAAATAGTACTCTCTCTTTCTTGGGTGTGCCAATTTCCGTGTAGAAGGGTAGGAATCACATTATTGGTTAAGAACATTATGTTCAGTGCATTTTATGATTTCACATGCAACTTATTAGGGATTGTGTGCATTTACACATCTTGACAAGGTTAGGCCTTTATGGTGGTAAGCTTTATGGAGGCTAATTTAGGTGTGAAGATACCTGAAGCCAAATTTCACAGGGTTCGAGATGTTGTTCCCAATAAGGTATGGTCTTCCTTGTGTTTTCTTCACATTTGTGTTAAGGTCACTACAATCAGATTTCATTAATTTGCACCTTAATGAAGTCTAGTTTTGGATGTATAATTTTGTAGCCTGAACCTTGGTCCCTAATATAAGTTAATATTGATGGTACTGGAAATCACTATGATGTGTAAACTGACCTGCAAGTCATTGTTCTTTCCTTCCTTTCAGGCAATGTTCTGTTTATCCTTCAGACTCCCCGAAGCATGTTAAAGAGGATAAGCTAAATGACTCTTACAACCTCTAGGTATTGTACTATAGCCAGGTATGGAACCATGCATGAGAATCTCTACCCAATGCAGAACTGTAGTTAATGTAACTCTCAATTTGGATGGACTACCTCTCCTTTAATTTTAAAAAGACAGCTTCAAACCTTAAACAGTTAAAACCTTGTAAGAGTTTACACCAGTCACCATTCCTTTTTCTATTTTGCTAGAGTGAAGTATGTACATCATCTTCAATGAGAGTTACTGAAGTTTATTTGTTTCTTAAATCATTATCTTATTTAATTTGTATCTTTATTGTTCCTATAGACAGTTGCAGAACATTTACAAAACCTTCATCTGGAAAAAATGAGAATCAAATAAACAAAAGTATTACGCTGGGGACAGTGTCACGCCCCTCTTCCCACTATACGGAAATACTGACACGTACCTGAGGTCCAGCGAATGATGTACATCATCCATAAGTTGTACAATTATAAGCTCAACAAGATATTTATAACACATTCATGCAGGCAAATATAATGATCACATGAGCTGGAAATAGAATAACCATCATCTGGGTAATACATCAACATCGGGTCAAGATGCCCAGGAATACAAGGTGCCAGAATTAAAACAGTACGATAAGCAGTTCGCTATAACAACTAGATAAAATAGCGATTGAAAGAAAAACAACATGAAGTAGTAATAATGTTGCAACGATTGTCTAAAAGGTCAGTTCATCGGGTCCATCAGTACCTGTATAATTATTAACTTAAAAAAAATTTGACGAGTACCCGTTAGAACAAGTTTCGGGTAGTAAGTAGCAACAAGCAGTAAAAGGGATAATATAACAAGATATAACATGTAAGAAACAAGAACTAGCAGTGTAAATACAATATGGAAGGAAGCAAGGAACTGGGACGATATGATCATGTAAGTAATAACTGTAAACTAGTGTATTCAAGAATTCAAAGTATAATCAATTGATAACCTAGGCTCAGTTAATCGATAATCATGTAATCAAGAATCAGGAGTCATGTAATGAAGAGTCATGTAATCAAGAATCATGCTTAGTGGAAATTTCGAGTTTATGTATTTTATTAACTTATCTAATGCACGCAATCCTGTGTCCCGTACCATAAGTTCGGGTGCATATTGTTAAGCTTAGCATGGTTCGAGCCTAGGCTCTGATACCACTAAAAACCTGTCATGCCCCGCTTCCCACTATACGAAAATACAGGCACACAACTGAGGCCCAGTGAATTATATACATCATCCATAAGCTGTACAATTATAAGCTCAACAAGATATTTATAACACATTCATGCAGGCAAATATAATGATCACATGAGCTGGAAATAGAATAACCATCATTTGGGCAATACATCAACATCGGGTCAAGATGCCTGGTAATACAAGGTGCCAGAATTAAAACAGTACGATAAGCAGTTCGCTATAACAACTAGATAAAATAGCGACTGAAAGAAGAAAAAAATCTAGAGAGTCTGTTTGTCGAGTCCATCAGTACCTATATAATTATTAACCTAAAGAAAAATGGAAAGGTACCCATTAGAGCAAGTTTCGAGTAGCAAGTAGCAACAAGAAGTAAAAGGGACAATATAACAAGATATAACATGGAAGAATAAGAAGTAGCAGTGCAAATACAATATGGAAGGAAGCAAGTAACTGTGAAAATATGATCATGTAACTAATAACTAGTGTATTCAAGACTTCAAAGTATAATCAATTGATAACCTAGGCTCAATTAATCGATAATCATGTAATCAAGAATCAAGAGTCATGTAATCAAGAATCATGCTTCTCGAGTTTATCAGTTTTATTAACTTATCTAATGCATGCAATCCTGTGTCTCATACCGCAAGTTCGGGTGCATATCAATCATGTGACGTTTAGACTTAAGTAGTGAATTCTATAGGATTATGTACCAGGGTCTTCTAGTGATAGTATTAAGACATGTAATAAAAAATCATGTAATCAAGAATTGTGTTATCAAGAATCAAGAATCAAGAATCACTATTCCGGGAAACACGGGCTCCCTTCCGAGTATACTCCCTTACATTGTCCACTACTAAGCTGTACCCTTATAACCCCGGCTTGTTAGTTTTTTATAATTAATTATGAACATGCAGTTGGTACGACTAGTGGAACGGTGAAATCAAGATAGTTAATTAAGAGTCAAGAAAAATATCAAGGTGATAAATCATGGGTATGAGATATAAAACGGGCACATGTATCGAGAGTAGTTATAGAATTATTAAGTAGTATAAAATGCATTATATGAGAAATCTATCAATCTGTTATACCGATGCATTACAAGGACAACAATATACATAGTTCAGTTCATTAAATATGAAAAATAACGGATTTATATGCAAAAACGTCGAGATAAATTTTTAGACAGCAGCACATATCTGCGTTCAAATTCTCTTTTCTGTTGCTACAGAAAAGAAATCTGATTTCGTCAGAGATTCTAGAAAGTAGACTCTCTTCCGGTTCCAACGCATATTCACACGATACATTCTAGAGACAATAGCTATGCGTAAAAATTCAATCTTCGCTGGTTTCGATGTTTCGTGCACAATTCTGTTATGGAAATCCAAGAGTCACAGTACTAAAATGTTAATAACTTACAATCTATAAATTGGATTGAGAAACCGTAAGATGTTCAGATTCTAGACTCGATGGATTACGATTTTCATGTATAAAGTTTTTGGATCCAGTATCAGGAACATGGTCTAATTCTTAGTACAAGAAACAGGACAGTGGTTTTATGCAGGTTCTGAAATTTACAATATGATAGTATTAAAATTGTGATATCTTACAATCTATAAATTGGATTGTGAAACCGTAAGATGTTCTGGATTCTACACTCGATGGAGTACAGTTTTCATGTATAAAATTGTTTGATCTAGTATCGGGAACATGGTCTAATTCTCTGTACAAGAGATATGGCAGTGGTTCGTGCAGATTCTGGAATTTACAATATGACAGTACTAAAATCGTGATATCTCACAATCTATAAATTGGATTGTAAAACCGTAAGATGTTCTGGATTCTAAACTCGATGGACTACGATTTTCATGTATAAAGTTCTTCGATCCAGTATCGGGAACATAGTCTAATTCTCAGTACAAGAGACAGACAGTGGTTTCGTGCATGTTCTGGAATTTAGAATATGACAGTACTAAAATTGTGATATCTCACAATCTATAAATAGGATTGTGAAACCATAAGATGTTATGGATTCTACACTCGATGGACTACGATTTTTATTCACAAAGTTCTCAATTTCGATGAAGGAAACTAGGTCAAATTCTTAGTGCAAGGTCAATAAAGTTAGAGATAGCAAGGTTGAATATTCAATATTTGATAACACGATTCGAAGTGTGTTAACGGTTCAAGATTTGAATCAATATCATGAAATATGTAACTAGACAAGAAAATATGATGATAACTAGGCTAGCTGAGAGTTCAAGAAATGCTTGCCTTATATGACGTTTACGATTCAATCTTGAGCTGATAGCATGGAACAAATGATTAGAACAAAATAAAACATGATGATAATAGGACCACTTGCCACGAGTCCAAGAAAATACTTGTACGAGAACAAAAAAAGTGTACAAGATACTTGCCTTATAACGTGACGATTATCATCTGGTGTTAACCACGGAAAGAAGAAGAGACTTCGGCAACGGATGGCGGCACAACAATGGCAAGAATGGCAGCAAGACGGTAGCGAGCGAGCAACAGTAGCAACGGTGAGTGACGGCGATGAGCGACAACAACAACGAGGAGATGGCGCGGCATGCGGAGACGTAATGAGTTCGGGTTGTTCTTTGGGGTTCAAGGGTTCGTAGAAGCAGATTCGTCGGCTCGAAGGTGGAGGATAAAGTGGAGCTCGGAGGAGAGTGGTGGTGTGGTGACTGTAGTGCGGCGAAGGTGGCGACGGGGAGCTCGGGTGCTGGCTTGGGTTCTCGGGTTTGAAGAAGGGAGAGGAAGAGGAAGAAGGAGAGGTAGAGATGAGGGGTGAGGTGTTATGTGTATGTATATATATAAGAGAGAGAGAGAAAGAGATGAGAGATGTGGGATTGGCTGCATGCATATGTGTGTGTGTGTGTATACATATATATATAAATTAGGAGGGAGAGAGAATGCATGCAAGTGTGTATGTTATATATATATATATAATATGTATAGAGAGGGGTGGAGGCAGTAGTGTAGTTGAAAATCTAAAAGAAGACAGAAGAGGGGGTTGACGGATTAGAAAGGAGTAGGCAGTAGTAGGGGTGGTGGAGGCAGTAGAGTAGGAGAGAAAATGAGAGAGAGATTGCCGTATGCAGAAATAGAGAAGTAGAGATTATAGGGAGAGAGAAAAAGAAGTGTATGGAGGAAGAAAATAAATTGTAGGAGAGGAGAGTTAGGTTGGCTGTTGGATTAAGCTTAGGGAGTTAGATTGGGATTAGGAATTAGGATTAATCAGGGTTTAAATTTAAACTCCAATTGAAAAATCGCAAAAAATTAGAATGGATTGGAAAAATATTTGAGTTCTAATAAGAATGAAATAATGCCCGATAAAGAGTCCAAAGATAAGAAAAGAAATAATAAATTGATCTGAAAATTGAAGTACAAAAATTCATGTAATAAAATATGTACAACTGAAACAGGGGGTTACAGACAGTGTTGGAATTCTGAAGAAAATAGGATGAGACGGTAGTGGTGGAGCTTTATGTTAGCTACTTTGTTTTCAGGGAGCACTTGAATGAAGCAACAGTTGAAATATTGGGGGAGGAAGCTCGCAGTTTATGTGAACAAAATGCAATCTTTGTCTCGTACGTTCAAATGTATAAAAGAATTTTTTTTTATGTTCATCATCATACAGATAGAATTTCTGGTTTGTTCTGTGTATCTCTTGGCTCATTGTTTGGGATTACAATTGGAAGTGAGGTGTTGCTTCTATTTCTTGTGAACTCAAGCAATTTGTATTATCAATTTCATGTACCGAATTTGATCAATAATAAAACCAAACCCATTTCGTCGAATTTTCCTTTCTATTAGAATATATTTCCTTTATTTCTCTTGTGATCACTAATTGTGCAGTATCAAATAATGGATATCTGTAGAAATTCTTCAGATTGAACTCTTGTACAAATTCTTGAACTTTTGTCGAGATGATGTATTGAATTCTTCTTCATCGGTTCTTTGTCAGATCTTCATCGGGCTCTTGTCAAAATTTTTCACTTTTATGACGAAGTTTTCATTTTTATAAAATCAAGTTTTTACTGATGTGGGTTGTAAGGGAGGAAATTACACAGTCTGCATTGTGCTTGAACTTTTTAGCAACACGTTAGAATCCTGAAAATGTACCTAGAATTAGAGTCATGACCTATCAACAGCATAGACAACAGAATGAGATCAAGCACATTATGCATCGAGTAAATCATGAAATAAAGAAGCAACATTTTCTTCACTACAAAACTGAAGCTCAAAAGTAAGCCTTGGTACATTGATCACAAGGAAAATTGACATGAACTTGAAATACAAGCTAGATAATAAATCCTTAACAAGTTTGGGAGAAAGATTGAACAAAATCAACTAATAGAGTTTACAAGCATTTTTCCTATTTCCTTTTTTCTGTACAATTTTCATTGCTGAAAAGAATTTTTAGCTTTACGATAACCAAAAAAATTATTAATTGCTATTATGCTATATTCTGGAGTGTAGTGTCACAGAGGCAATGCTTCTTCTACAACATCATTCTCATCATCGGGGAGTGAAGGCTTGGGTGACTTGGACATGACTCGAGAATACCCATTGCCTAGAGAGCTCCCACTTGTCAGAATTAACTGCAATTCAACCACAAAAACCTTCAGTTAGTAGCAAAAAATTTCTATTTTGAATTCAGCAACAAAAGATGAAGTTAAAAGTAACAATCAGATGGCCACTGCCAGCAAGGTCGTGAACTTAATAGATCATTACACATACAGATTGATGCGCTAAGGTAACTCACATAAACATCCCCAAATAGGCACGGAAAATTATTATAACTACACAACATAAATACCAAACACTTAAAATTTATTTCTACTTTTTGTGGCAAAATCGGCAGGAATTTGATGAAGGAGGAGGGCGACGTCGATTGGAGAAAAGCGTGAGGGAGGAGGATGGCGTCGTGAGGGCGGCGGGCAGCGGGCGGCGTGGGGGAGGAGCGTGAGGGAGGAGGGCGGCGTCGTGGGTTGTGAAGGAGGGAGGCGGCGTGAGAAAGAGGAAGAGGGAAAGATAGAGATACACAGAGATTGGAGAGAGAAAATCAGTTATTTTAGGAATTCAATCAATAATTGTCAAATTTTTTTGCAAATGAGTCATTTGATTAAAACTATGTTCTGACGGCTCTTATTTTGACACTCACTTTGTATGAGGAAATTTCCTCATACAAATATGAGGCTCACTTTTCTTATATATATATATATATACACTTGATTTGCCCGTGGGCACGTGCCTACGGCACGTCTTCGGAATGATACAACACATGAAAAGCCCTGTAAACAGTAAAACAACAATGATGTAGTTCAAGTTTGAATAGTATGACAATAATTAGTTGTAAATAAAAGTCCATGTTTCTATTAGTATATGTTGAAAAATAATTATAAATGAGGGTGTAAAATTCAACTTCTTAGAACTTTAAGGGTGGAAAATTATCAAATTTAACTGTTGAAGAGATATTTGCTATTTTCAATATAACATGTGCAATAAAAAAACATAAAAATTCTGAGAATTTTACAAACCTGAAATCTTAAAATCTAAATTTCTAAGTAAATAAAGAAAGAATGGAAGAGAGAGAGAGAAAGAAAAATATGAAAAAGTGAAGAGAGAAGAGAGAGATAATAATAAAGTAATGAGTTTTTTAGTTTGGGGGGGAAATTTTTAATTTTGGAGTTTGAAATTTTGGGCGGGAAAATATGTTTTGTGGGAATCAATTTAAGTCATTGATTTTAGGGGAGATTGAATGAGAGCCACTTGATAGCTTTCTTTGTAATTTATTATATATATATATATATATATATATATATATATATATATATATATGGAAAAAGGGGTGTAAACAACTTGCTCATTTGGTAAATAAGCAATTGATGATGTGGCATACATGTGATTAGAAAATCATTAAAATGGTTAGTTGTTCAATGTATCACATGCATGCCACATAATCAATTGCTCATTTACTAAATGAGCAAATTGCTCATTCCCTTTTACCCATATATATATATATATATATATATATAGGCCTTCTTCGGTTGCAAACGCTATTGTAGCGTTTGCAAACATGCAAACGCCTTAGCCCGTCCTTGGGGATGACGGGTTAAGGCAAAACACATAACCCGTCATTGGGGATGACGGGTTATGTATTTTGCCTTAACCCGTCATCCCCAATGACGGATTAAGGCGTTTGCACGCGTTTGCAGGACATTTACGTTTGCAATGGAAGATGGCCATATATATATATATATATATATATATATATATATATATATGGCCATCATCAATTGCTTATTTACTAAATGAGCAAGTTGCTCATACCCCCTTTTCCCTATATATAGATATATATGTATATATATAGGGAAAGCTTCGGTTGAGCACTACTCTAGTGCTCACCGAGTGAACACTAGGCCTTCGGGCGTTCATATCGAAAATCCGAACCGTTCACATTGATCTACATATCTAAATTAGTCTAAATATGTAAAATCAAATCATTTGAAATTCATTTGCCCATCCATCATGTGACTATAAAAACAATGATTTTCAGCCATACAATTTTGTAACACTTCAACGGATGGGTAAATGAATTTCAAATGATTTGATTTTACATATTTAGACTAATTTAGATGTGTAGATCAATGTGAACGGTTCAGATTTTCGATATGAACGCCCGAAGGCCTAGTGTTCACGTGGTGAGCACTAGAGTAGTGCTCAACCGAAGCTTTCCCTATATATATATATATATATATATATATATACACACACACACACACACACACACACACACACACACACACACACACACACACACACACACACACACACACACACACACACACACACACACACACACTAAAGATTATTGAAATTATCGTAGTTACACAAATCTATATTTTTTTTGGAAAAAAAACTATAAATTTCATAGCATACGTAAACTGCTAGTTCGTAGTAGTTTTTCGGTAATGATGCATAGTGCCGGCGAATTTGAAAATAAATTTGTTAGATTAACAGGATTAGTAATTTTAGATTCAAACACAAAATCTTCCATTAAGGGTCTGTTTGGTTTGTATGAAGTTAACTGTAGGAAAAGAAATCCAGGGAAAGTGCATTGTTCACGAGTCTGGTTTGCTGGATTTGGATTTGATTTAGATTCCTACCCCAGTGCTACTGTAGTTACTGTAGCGATGTTGCAGCAGGTTCATAAATTCGGGGGGGAAACCTAACATTTCAGTGGAAAAGCACTATTCATTGATTATAATTATTTCTCTCTTATCTTTTTTTACACTATCCAATAAAACAATTCTACATACTCCTATACATTAATTTTTTATTAATTACATTTTTAAAAAAAATTTACTTCGCTCTCCTCTCTATCCTATACTACAATAAACCAACATCTAAACAAACCCCTCTTTCATAACTCATTTCCAAAGGTTTATTTTCCCTACAGTAATATTCATGGTTTTGATATATTTTACAACCAACCAAATAGACCCTAAACACGTCAGAGTCCATACTTCATAAGAGCATCCACAATCCTGTAGGGAAAAAATGGCAAATTTACAAAATGAAAAAATAGAAATAACAATTTTGTTAGTTTGCTACAGCTGTGAAATGCCAAAATATAGCAATTTCGAAGTAAAAATTAAATGGACGAAACATGAAGTTTCGTCCGACTAAATTAATGTATTTTTTAATGGTTTTCCAAAATTTTAATAGTTTTTTAATAACAAAATATATATATTTTAAAAAATTGGTGGGATGTTTCGTCCCACCCTTTTCCCCACTTAACAACCTAATTAAGTGGTTAATTATCCAACTAAACCAAATTATCTAACTAATTATCTAACTAAACTAATTAACTAACTGAACACTTCTAACCATATCAGTTTTTAATACATATAAAATCAAACATTTCCCTCGTCCGGGAATATTAACAAAAATAATCACAATTTTATCGGACGAAATATCTTGTTTCGTCCTATGCTTTTAAAAAATAATAAAATAATAGGTACGACTATATAATATGCTTATTGCCAAATTCTTTCTCAAATATAGCAATCTACTGTATCAAAAAATGCAAAAATTGACAATATAGCAAACGACTGTAGATGCTCTAACTCGTTTTTTGCCAAATTTGACAATTTAGCAAAATGAGAATTGACAAAAATGGCATTAGTCTGCAGTCGTGGTTTGCCAAAATTTGGCAATTGAAAGAAAAAAAATGGGCGGACTAAACATCATGTTCCATCCGACCAATTCGTATTACTTTAAAAAATATTTTCATAATCTTGGACTTTGAAGCAATTTTTAAAAAACTTGAATAGACTTGGACTTAGCAAGTTATGAAAAATCTGAAGGGATTTGGACTTGGATTAAGTTTTTTAAAAAAAATAAACTGACGGTGGTTTTTTAAATAAGAAATTTTTAGGACGGAACATGCTGTTCCGTCCAACAGTTTTTTTTTAAATCGTAAAAAAATCTTGGACGAAGCATGTTAAACCGTCCGATAGAATTATATATATATAAAAACGGAACAACTTATTCCGTCCCCTATAATTTGTGAATTCTCAAAAACTTCATCAAATATGAGAAAACATTGTTCAAAATTCTCAAAATTTGGCAAAAGGAGAAATGCTCTAAGCTAAGAGCATCCACAATTGATTGCTATTTTGGAAATTTGGCAAAAAAACAAGAGAAAGTGCACTGCTATTTTTCAAATTTTTAGCATATGAGGAACAATAGCTTCTCAGATATGAGAAACAGATTTGACAATTGCAAAATATAGCAAACGAGAAAAGATGTTTCGTCTTAATTTTTTAATAATTTTTTTCTCTGATCAGACTCATCATCTTGTTCTGCCTTAGAATTTGTTTTTATTGAAAATTATTGGACGGTACATGATGTGCCGTCCCAAAAAAAAACTTTAAAAAAGGGGATCATACATGTCCCGTCCGAAACCAAAAATTTCACAAACGGGACAACATGTCCCGTATGAGAATTATCCAGCCAAATCACCCGCCTTAATTATGTTTTAATATTAATTTAACTAAATTTCTTAATTTAATTATGTTTTAGTGTTAATTTAATAACTAATTAAATCACTAATGACTATTTAAATTCTAATACCATTTAAATCCTTCTAAAAATAAAAAAAAAATCCCTCGATCGATCTTCATTTTTTATTTTTATTGTTTTATCGAATTATAGTAAACGACAACTGCAGTGAAATACTCATTTTGCCATTTGTTATTTTGTCAAATTGTCAAAATGGTAAAAAAACAACTGATGCTCTAAGATCAACTCATACTCAAACTCGAAATCCTAAATACTATGTGGATCGATAAACCCGCCCCGGGAACAAACTCTTATACTGTTTACATTTTCCACCCCTAAAATCAAAACAATCCCTAAGCTGAGTTTTTTGCTGTCATAGGCCACATTTTGAAAATATTTGCAATTATGGGCCAGTTTCAAAATTATTAGTGCTCGTGGGTTACTTTGTGCCACGTAAGCAACGGCCGTTATTTTTATTAGCGGCCTTTTCATTTTGAAAGTCGCTAATGGGAATAGCGGCTTATATTTGAAAATATTTGAAATTTTTTGTTTGCTGTCGCTATTCCCAATAGCGACCTTACTATATATGAGGTCGCTAATGGGATTAGCGACTTCAAATGAGTGTATTGAGACACTTAACGATTTCTAGAGAGTTTTTGCTCTCTTTGGAGAAAAAAATTAAACTGTGGTCGCTATTGGGAATAACGACCTTAGTATATATCAGGTCGCTAATCGGATTAGCGACCTTTAATGAACTGTATTCTACCACTTAGCAAAATATAGAGAGCTTTTGCTTTCTGACAAAATAACAATCAATTTATTTTTGAAACTGAGGTCGCTATTCCGAATGACGACCTTAGTTGGACAAATGTCGCTATGCAGAATAAAGGCCTTAGTTGTGTGACTATTTTGCAAATTTTACAAAAAATAAGGAGATTGTGTTTCCACTGAGGTCGTTATTGCGAATAACGACCTAAATATACTAAGGTCACTATTTCCAATAACGACCTCAGTTTTATTTATTTTTTCCAAGATAGCAAAATCTCTCTAGAAATCGCTAAGTGTCTCTATACATTCATCTGAGGTCGCTAATCCCATCAGCGACCTCATAAATACAAAGGTCACTAGTGGGAATAGTAGCGACCTCATAAATACAAAGGTCGCTAGTGGGAATAGACACAGAAAACAAAAAATTCAAAAAATATTAAAAGATAGGTTGCTATTCCTATTAGCGACTTTCAAAATGAATATCTTGCTAATAAGAGTAGCGGTCGTTGCTGAGACGTGACACAAGATAGCCCACAAGAGCTAATAGTTTCGAAACTGGCCCATAATCACAAATATTTTTAAAAAGTGGCCTATGACGGCAAAAAATTCCCCTAATCCCTCCATTGTTTTAAGTGCCCATCTTCCATTTATTCTGACTGCCACTCCTTCCTTCTTCCTAAACCAAACACAAAACCACCATGCTTATCCTCAGACTCTCAACAGCTCGAGCTCTCCCAATCCTCTTTAAACCCTCCCTCTCCTCTCTCTTCTCCTCCTCCGCCCTCCCCTTCATCCCCAACAAGAAATCCAGGCGCCAAACCCCCCTCGCCACCCTCCTTGAAGTCGGGGGGGTCAAAATCGCCAAAGACGGTAAGGGATTCTGTCACTTGCCCTCTTCTAAAGATTGGATTTTGTGATCTGGGTGTGCGTTGCTTTCTGATTTTGTGGTGGTATTGATTGGTGGGTGTAGATGTGGTGAGGGAAGGAGATTCTGAGAACAATGTGCCCGACTCGATTTTTGAGAAGTTGGGGATGCAGCTGCACCGGAGGGATGATCACCCGTTGGGGATTCTGAAGAATGCGATTTACGAATATTTTGATGGGAGTTTTGAGGGCAAGTTTGATAAGATTGATGACCTGTGTCCTATTGTTACGACTAAACAGGTACTCGATTTTTACTTTGTGCAATGCATGTGGTTTTGTCTCTGTGATGCTACTTATTAGGAGACTCGGTTATTCTCATAATGCATAATGATTATCATCATTTTTCATTGTTGCTTATGATTAGTATGACAAATATAGATACAAACAATACACGTATTGGAGCCCCAAATAGAGGCAACCTAACACACCCATCTGGCATTCTCCCATTATGTAGTAGAATAGGTATGAATGAATGAAGCATTATTTAATGAAAGAGTAATACTTCATCCACTACCAATTTCACTACCATTCTCTTCACTAGGTGGCACACTCCTATTGGAGAGTTCCCTCACCTACTCTCTCTTCCCCCACCTATTGGAGTGTGCCACATAAGGTAGTGAAGAGAAATGTAGTGGAATTGGTAGTGGATGTAGCATTACTCTTAATGAAAATGACTACACGTAGGCCAATAAACACTTTTTAGCAGCCTTTTAGTTTACTACTAGTTGCGAGTGGTTACTTGGAACTTAAAAAAGCTCATTTAAGAAAATGTCGGGTGATTAATGAATTTGTTCTGAATTTTGTGCATTTCAACTTGATATTGGACGAAACAATCAAATACATATGTCACAAGTCCTTTGAGTTATTGAATGAACACTTTTCTTATGTAAATTTAGTTAACCAAAACAAGTTGATTGCAATCACTTAAATGATTTGAGAGACTATAACATAAGCACAAAAAGGTTATAAGGATCAAAGTTTGTTAAGTTTGATAACTTGCGTCCCTTTGTTTCGACTAAACAAGTCTTAGACTAATGCTATTTATAAGAAACTTTATTAACTCCCTTAATACGTAGTAATTACCGTTATTTTTGAAAGTTGCTTATAATTAGTAAGACAAATATAGATTAAAATATTACAGGTGTAGATGTACATAATTGATGCATTGTCTACTAGAAATGACTATAAGTAGGAGATAGGCATTCTTTAACAACCATTTAGTTTGCTTTGGTTATTAGTGGTAACTTGAAGCTTAAAAGAAAACTCATTTAAAATTGTAGAGTGATTGTTGGGTCCGTCCGATACTTCAGAATTTCATGAATATATTCCAAATTTTGTGCATTTCTACTCAAGAATGGATGGAACAATCCAATACATACGTGTGATGTTCTTTTAGTTGTTGAATGAAACACTATTCTGTTGTTAGTTAGGTTAACTAAAACTAATTGACTACAGTTACTTAAATGTTTTGAGAGTCAAAACCATGGGCTAGAAGCGCCATCATAGATAGTAGAGGGAAAACTGGCTTACATAGCCTCTAAGGCATACCCATATCTTCTTGGGAAATTTGTGTGCATGTTTCATGGTGGACTAGGTACTTTAGAAGGGGGATTTAACTAGTTATGAGGCCTCAGATAGTTTTACTTTTACAATTGACAAGTGATTCTTTGGCATGCAGCAATTGAAGATACGATGGTGCAGATATAAGGTGAAATGAGATACATCGATGTTTAGATTAATAACTTGTGCAATCAACAAATGATTCATTGGCAAGAAACAATTAAAGATAAGATGTTAAAGAGATTGTTGGATACATGGTTGCTTAGTATAACATATTTTTGCAACCAAAATGTGATTTTCTTTGTTTTACTTTGCATAATGACAATTGAAGATAAGATGATAAACGAATAATGCCAAAGGATGCAAAACTAGTTTGAGCATGAGATTTAACCTAACAATGAGCAGGTGGCATCTTAAACAAGTCACAGATCATCATCATTTCAAAGTTTACATGCTATTGATACATATAATATTGACTTACCACCATAGATCGTCCGATACTTCAGAATTTCATGAATATATTCCAAATTTTGTGCATTTCTACTCAAGAATGGATGGAACAATCCAATACATACGTGTGATGTTCTTTTAGTTGTTGAATGAAACACTATTCTGTTGTTAGTTAGGTTAACTAAAACTAATTGACTACAGTTACTTAAATGTTTTGAGAGTCAAAACCATGGGCTAGAAGCGCCATCATAGATAGTAGAGGGAAAACTGGCTTACATAGCCTCTAAGGCATACCCATATCTTCTTGGGAAATTTGTGTGCATGTTTCATGGTGGACTAGGTACTTTAGAAGGGGGATTTAACTAGTTATGAGGCCTCAGATAGTTTTACTTTTACAATTGACAAGTGATTCTTTGGCATGCAGCAATTGAAGATACGATGGTGCAGATATAAGGTGAAATGAGATACATCGATGTTTAGATTAATAACTTGTGCAATCAACAAATGATTCATTGGCAAGAAGCAATTAAAGATAAGATGTTAAAGAGATTGTTGGATACATGGTTGCTTAGTATAACATATTTTTGCAACCAAAATGTGATTTTCTTTGTTTTACTTTGCATAATGACAATTGAAGATAAGATGATAAACGAATAATGCCAAAGGATGCAAAACTAGTTTGAGCATGAGATTTAACCTAACAATGAGCAGGTGGCATCTTAAACAAGTCACAGATCATCATCATTTCAAAGTTTACATGCTATTGATACATATAATATTGACTTACCACCATAGATCAAATGAGCCTTTTGTTTCATTTTTGGAGGGATTTCTTGTCTGTGTTACACTGTTCTCTTTTAATTCATATTTTGAGAGAATTCATTGTGTTATATCTGTCATATGCTAGACAGTGGAAGCATTCATTTGAGGAATCTTAACAATTGAATTCCAAGGTGTTTGTTTGAATTCCAAGGCGTTTGTTTGAATTCTATCAAATTAGAATAATTATGAAGTTTCATCGTGTAATGTATTTGACCTAAACCGTTCATGCCTTACTTCGAAGAACTACTATATCAAACAAAACAAAACTATTACAGGATAGTAAACATGATATTATCAAGCCACTATGGTATTTCATGGTATAACTAGGGGTGTATATGAAGCCACTATGGTGTTTCATGGTATAACTAGGGGTGTATATGAACAAATTTGTTGGATATCTCTTGTTTGCTCATCTATAAATGGATTAAGATATTGATACAGAATACATCTAGGTAGGACCACTTAATCAGAAATCATACAAGGTTAAACCCATTATTCATTATAAATAATTGTAGTTTTCATTAATATCTACTTTATATCTGTATTCAATTTTTTTCTTATGTATGGGTATGGAATTCATTATCCAAGCAATATCCAACTCATCTTTGAATCCTTTGGAAGTAATCAAATATGTGTATGGTAATGCCCATATCCACTTCATATCTGCTAGATTTACACCCCTAGTCATAAGATATGAAGTGCCAAAACTTATATATTATTATAATGCTCAGTCGGTGAAACCATTATTATATGATTGGGCAATATGATTTTTCGGCCCGTCTTATAATCTTTGTTAATCGTTTTAAATTCTGTGAAAAGCTTAATCTTGAGAACCTCTGCCTACACTGATTGTGAAATTTGTAATGTCACATGCAATGTGCACTAGTCGAATTTTAGTTCTTAGAGCATGACACTATATTTTGGAAAATGGATTTGTCAAAATTTCTTGGCTTAAGGAAAAAAGTTCAACACAATCTAGCATCTCATCTTCTATGCAAATGGAGATCTGGACATTGTGTTATATTTCTTATGTTCAGAACTGCTTTAGTTACAATGTGAATTTGGTACTCATGTTTTCTTGCCATTCTTTTAGTTGTCTTCTTATATAAGTCATGAATCTTTGCAGAATTTTGATGATGTTTTGGTTCCTGCTGACCATGTGAGCAGGAGTTATAATGATACATATTACGTAGATTCTCAACGTGTCTTGAGGTGCCATACGAGTGCTCACCAGGCAGAGCTGTTGAGAAATGGACATACCCGATTTCTAGTAACAGGCGATGTTTATCGCAGGGATTCCATCGATGCAACTCATTATCCTGTGTTCCATCAGGTTAGAATACCAATTCTAGACTTTCTGGTTACTATTATTATCATTATTCTGTGGAAATTTGTTTTAGGTCCCTCTTGCAACCATGATTTACATCAGACCTGTCGACTTTATATACACTTCAACCACTTTTAGATAAATGGATTTCAAATTTCTCTTCTGTTACAAAAGTATTGTATGAATGAACCTATCCTGAAATGTATTATTTTCCATGAAAGTGTAGGATTCATCTTGGGTAAGATGATAGATATGATTCTTATTTTTTTTGCTTAAACTGCACCTTTTAATAATCACTAATTAAACCAAACTCTTTTTAATTGAGGGCGTTTTTCAGTTTTCTAAATGTTTCACTAGGCGTTAGTCAGGCGGCCTAGTGCCTAGACCTTGTAAGCGGGGCGCTAGGCGGTTTAAAACAAAAAATTATAAGAAAATAAAATATTGCATAAAATACAAGATATAATTAATACTAAAAAATAACTTTAAAAATCATAAATGAGAATTAGCTTAATGGTAGAGTGCTCGTTTTGCGTATTGCCCATTATCAAGATTTCAATGTGGGGCATTCGATTTGAGATTTTGACGATTTGAGATTTCGAGGACTTGCGGAAAAGCAAGAGCGATTTGGGGTAGTTCTGATTTAGAGATTTAGATTTTTTTGGGGAGAGAGAGAGGGAGAGAGAGAGAGAGGCATGTGGGTCGGGGTTTTTGAGAATGTTGGTATTACCAGTTCGCTTAATTAAAAAAAAAACCTGCTTAGACCTGCCTAAACCAGTCCCAGACCCACCTAGGCAGCCAAATCAATTTTTTAAATGCCCAGGCCTTAGGTGAGTCGGCTGGGGACGGCCTAGCACCTAGGGGGATTTTTAGAACACTGGTGTTTTCTTCCAAAAAAAAGGTCAAAATTTAATAGCAATATATTATCACACTATCACAGAGTTGTTTTTGTTTTGTTTTGTTTTGTTTTGCTTTGTTTTTCTTTATCTAAAATAGTTTGAATGGTGAGGGTTTCATGTGTTAATATAGTCAAAGGGGCTAATTGGAAATAATGCTTAAATTAGGGGCTTAGAACTTAATTTTCCATTTTTTGTTTTTGGATAATCATATTAGAGTTCTTTCCCCCCCTTTAATTAGTGTTCATGGAAATAGATGGAAGGGGTTCGAGTTTTCTCCCCAGAGGAATGGGCTAATTCTGGTGTAGATGGAACATTTTACGTGGCTATGGATTTAAAGAAGACCTTGGAAGGTTTGGCACAACATTTATTTGGTAAGGTCAAAACCTTTTTTTGTGGTCATAATTCTGTACGTATCGCAGATTTTTGATATGTTATGAAATGTTCAGGTGCTGTGGAAATGAGATGGGTTGACACTTACTTTCCATTTACTAATCCATCATTTGAATTGGAGATATATTTCCAGGTCTGTCAATTCACTATTGGCAATAGACAAGGCCCCCCCCCCCCCCCCCCCCCCCCCCCCCCCCCTCTTCCTCTCTCTATACTATTATATAATGCATGAAAGAGTACGTTTAGTTGCTCTACTTCTTAAGTGTAAAAAAAATCTGAATTTAGATTCTTCTAGACATCTTCGGGTGTACTATTTTTATTCAAATATTCGGGTAGCCCTTAAATGAGTGGGAAATCTGAATTCCCCAATCAGATTCTATGTAGCTCATTTGAATTCCTACCTTGAATATCTAAAGATTCTAAACAACAATAGATGTTTTCCCTCTGTTTTCCATCCAAATCCACAACTTAATTGAGCTAGAGAACTATATATGTTTTCTAATTTAGCTACTTTTATGTTATCTTTATTCAAAATATGTTTTGAGGTTTCTATATTCATATTCTAGAGCTTATTTGTACGCGAACGTTTGGCAGGAGAAATGGATGGAAGTTCTTGGATGTGGAGTGACTGAGCAGGAGATACTGAAGAGAAGTGGTAAAATGGACTCTGTTGCTTGGGCTTTTGGGCTTGGGTTGGAGAGACTTGCAATGGTTCTATTTGACATTCCAGATATTCGTTTATTTTGGTCAAATGATCCTCGATTTACCTCACAGGTATTTTTAGAATTTAAATCTCTAGTTCATAGAATTGTGTTGCTTCTATTATTTAGGCATCTTCCTTTTGTTATTTTATATGGGAATTGTGGAGTCCTCATATCTGATGATTCTCTCATGCTTTTGCATGCTTATCAATAGTGACACCTTCACTATTATAATTATAACTAGGGAAATGAGGTGTGTATGAACTAAGGACATGTATCTTTAGTATGCTCATTTCGTCCTCTCTATATATCATACTAATTTTGAACAATGCTGGAGTTTTAACAATTGTTATGTATTGAGGGAACAAATGCTGTTAATGATTAATGTCATGAAGAATTTCTACGAAGCGTGAGAGGCCGATAATAACATTAATGTTGTTTCTTTAATAGGTATCTGAATTTAATAGTACCATAAAAAATCATTAAAAAATGGTAATTATACAAATAATACCTAAGGGAGAAAATTATATCAGGAATTTCAGCTGCGTTGCACATTTTAAAATCTAGTACTGCATAATTTTGCAGGTTAGTCTGCTCCTCAACAAATCACTATCTAGTTACAGGATTAATACATTTTTTGTTGTTGATGTTATAAGTCTTATAATTTGGTGAGAGTCGGGAAATTGAATTATTGACATCTCTGGATTTATCTAAGACCATTTAGCCTAAAAAGCATAAGCAAAAAACTGACAGTTTTATAGAAAGCAGCCTTACCAATTGACTCTCGCTAACATGAGCCATTGGCCACTGTAGGGTGAGCATGGCTCAATCAATTGAACTGGTTTATTCGTGGTTTCGGTTTAGTTACCCGTTAATTTGTGGGCTGGAGAGAGAGAGAGAGAGAGAGAGAGAGAGAGAGAGAGAGAGAGAGAGAGACCTTAGCGGTTGTCTGGAGCATGGAGGTAGCGAGCGTGGAGGTGGAGCGGCTGAGCACGAAGGTGAGCAGCTGCCCGTCTGGAGCATGGAGGTAGCGAGCGTGGAGGTGGAGCGGCTGAGCACGAAGGTGAGCAGCTGCCCATCGAGGTGGATGGAGACACTAGGGTTAGGGTTTTGAATTCTTTGATGATGAGGAAAATCAGATATGATGGAAAGAAACACACATTATGCGACATCGTTCAGAATTTAGAGTTTAGATTTTGGTTAGTTAAATGTTTAATTAGGGTAATAGATGTAACACTATTGTATTGCCTGTAGGTTGCGGATTTAAATTTTGTAATTACCGTGTACACTTTGTATAAATAATATAATATCTAAAAGATCCAAATACATGCAGTGATTGTTGGTTGATTTAACCGACCAGACCCGCACTAACTTGTAGAAACTGAGACCTAGCCAGAACAGCTATTTTTAGAAAATTCGAACCATGACCCAACCCATTACACCGAACCCATTACACCGTGGACCCGAACCGTTTGGATCGGTTCGGAGCTTAGAACGGGTTATTGCTCAGCCTTAGCCACATGGAAATGCCTCCAGTGTTCAGGGACATATGAATGTATTTTTGTATTGGGAAGGGTGAGGCTTGAACTTATCGTGTGAGAAACAACTCCATCCAGAAGCTTAGGCTAATGAGTTGAATGTATAATGAGCAACCCTACCACTTAACCATGAAACATTAAATGTTAACAATACTGCAAATTTGCACTTCTCTTCTCTTCCATCCTATCATTCTTTTATGATTTATGAAAGATTAAATCTATGTTTTTGTTCAGAACTTTTTGTTAGCATTGACATAGCCTGAATTTAAGAGAACAACTTACTTTAATGTGATATAAATGTGTGTATTTTGGCTGATTCAATCCTCTTCTCACTGGTTCAGCTGTTAATATTTTAGAAAATTTTGTTCCTCCAATTGAACCTTTTTTTTTCGTCTTTTTTCCAGTTCTCCAAAGGCCAGCTTGGCATTAAGTTTAAGCCATATTCAAAGGTACGATAGTGTAATACCATGGCTTCAATTGTAGAAGCATATAATTTCTTTAGAATCTTTATCTATCTGCTATGAGATATTATGAACTCTTATACTAAGGAATTATCATCAACCACATAACGAAATTACTCGATGTTATAGTATACTTGTAACTTTCATCAAATTAATTATCTGATGTGTAAATGATCTAGTTCTACTTGTGCAGCATTATTACATGCTTCCTTTTTCATTAGTCTGCATTAATTTATCGCCCCTTCTATCGTGTCTGTATTATGCTACATGCTAATCCTTTAAGAATTGCATTAAATTAGATTTCTTCGAAGCGTCGTCATATCTTCCAACATATTAATGACACTGACATTTTTATTCTTCAGGATAGGTTTGTATCTATATATGCATATTAATGGACTTTTGAGGTATAGGCATGGGGATATAAACCCTACATATAACTGCTCCAAGCCATATCCTTCTGTGTGTATGTAGTCAAATATAACTGTTGGACATCCTGTTATCTGCTTGTCTAGAATATGAGTACAAATACAAATAGTGTTAAACAACACAACATCCTTATAATTGAATATAAATAAACATGAAACATCTATTGGTGACAGTAAATTGATGTTATTATCGACTGCAAGTCTACAACTGTCTTTTTTGTTTTATATATATTCAATTATTTCATGTAGATGGGACAGCAATTGAATATCGGGTTCATTTTCTTTTCAAAAATTAGCCATATTTAATACACCTAGCTGTTAGCAAATTTGGTCCGTGTCCATTTCAATCTTACCAACTATGGACATTTCACTAAATTCAGTGCTATCTAAACCTGTCTTTCCACTATACTCCATTTAGACCGCTGTCCAGGAGTCAATGATTTATTAACCAAATTTTAGCTTGAACACCCACATAATCTAGTATACATATATATTAGTTATTTAGCACACACGCAGTGCGTGCTGGCCACAACAGCTTCGTTTATCCCTCTTGGTGCATAAAATAGTCAATTTTTTTTATTGTTTCTATTATACAGTGGCATATCCAACTCTCTTGTTACAATAGTAAAAATTAGAGGAATATTTTGAACAATAGTGAGGTCCAGTCTTTTGCACAGCCAATTTTTTGACATGTATTTTCAGTTCTCAGGTTTATGTTTAACTCAATGTTCCCATGTCCAGAAGAACAAGTCCAAACTGAATTGTTATATTATGCCAATTTAATTCTTGCATATAAGTATGAAGTTTTTATAATATATTCACCTAGTAAGTTCCTGTAAGCTGATGAAAACCGGATTCCTTTCTTATGTTTATGCATTGAGACTATTTCAATTTTTGCAGTTCCCTCCATGTTACAAGGATATGAGTTTCTGGATCAGTGACTCATTCACTGAGAATAATTTATGTGAAGTTGTAAGAGGAATTGCTGGTGATCTTGTCGAGGAGGTATATGACTGTCCTGCTTTTATTTGTTTTGTGTTCTTTACTTAAAAGGTGTTGTTATATTACTATCTATCGGCTGCACCACCCACTCCCACTACACACCCTACCAGACAGAGCCACCCACCACAAATAGTAGATTACTCAGATGTTCCTCCTAACTCTCTCTAGGTGCCCGTCTCTATTGCTGTCTGAGATTGGATCACACCCAACTTCTGGTTCAAACCAATATCAAACTCTCTTTCTGATATAGGATTAACATTACATAAAATTCCACAAAGTTATGACAAGTTTTACCCATCCATCCGGTGATCAGAAAATGATGCTTTATAAATTGTCCGGACTACGTAATTTGTTTGTTTGTTTGTTTGTTTGTTTGTTTGTTTTCTTGACTCTAAGTTTGGTGTGCACAAAACGTACTTTCAAGACTAATATTCTTTATATACAAGTTTTACATGAAATTTAAATTCAAACAAAAAGCCAAAAAGATTTGAAATCAAGCAAAAGAGGAAAGTGTCAAAGAAGATTGCAAATATCAAGAAGATTTCAACTCAAGAAAAATGTGTTTTAAATCCTCAAGAATGCCAGCAAATATTGTATATTTATTTCTGTTTATGTGAGGAAATACCATATTACCATGTAAAGAATCGTTGATTGAATAATTAGTTATGGAAAGAAAACAAAGTGAATTCACCGAATAAATATCAGATCCACAGAATAGCGATCGACCACACATATGTCGGTCGACTGTCACAGTTGACTGCACAATATTGTGCAAAATTGAGTCAGTCGACCGACCAGCTCTCGACCTTCGGGTTAAAGGTGGACGATCGACTGTCCAACAAAGTGGTCAACCGTACTTATGCAGAATTGATTATTTTCGAATATCTTTTCATTATTTTTGGAAATATATAATTCTTTGCTTTATAAATAGCGGTGAATTCACTGTGTATTCTTTATCATTTTACAACTATTATTCTTCTGAAATTACTATTCAATTAACGATCTGAGAGTGTGAGCTTTTATTATTTTCTTTGTCGAGATCGACATATATCTTGCTTGTTTTTTTCTTTCTTCCACTTTGGTGAATGTACGAGGCTTATTCATCGAAGTCCTGTGGGTGTAATAGGACTCTCGGCTTGAATTCTGAGAATCGCTGTACAGGATATTAAGTATAGTGGAACGCTTGTGGCGGAGAATTGTTACGAGTAGGTGGTGTGGACGTAGACCTGGGGATCGAACTACGTTATATCGCTGTGTCTTGCGTGCTTGCTCTGTTTGCTTTCTCTAACTTCATCTCTTTACTTCACGCATTTATTTGAAGTTTTCAATTTCCGCTCAATCACACTATTCACCCACCCTAGGGTGATTCACATGTTTTTGGGCGTTCAACCGTAGCCGCCCACTTTGGGGTGGGAGATTTTTTCCAACATCCCAAATTAATTTTGTCTAAGGACGGAATCGAACCTGAGTTTTTTTACTTAAGAGTGAGAAGCTTTCCCACTTGCATTACATGTGCTTCATTACATAATTTGTATTAATTTGATGAAGGCAATTGTTAGGTATTAGTGCTTATGGAGAGCCCAAAAGCACCTTTTGGAAGCTATTATCATTTGTGGGCTTATTATAGTATACAGTAAACCTCGATAAATGAATGTTCGATAAAGTAATAACCTCGCTTAGAGAATAATATCTTCCGGTCCCGACTTGGGCATGTGTACTAAAGTAATAACCTCGCTAAATGCATTAAGTAATAATTTTTTTTTGAATCCTTAAAGGCCCAACGAAAATATAGATTAATAATTACTAAATTCCATACATACATACATACATATATATATATATATATATATATATATATATATATATATATATATAATCCACATATTCTTGAACTTTTTGTAATAACTTCCATACATAGACTCAAACTTTTCAGTCAATCAACAATATCTATACAAAAAGTCATTTTTTCCGAAAATATGCATCTAAAGTTACTTGTTTTTTCTTTACACCTAAACTAAATTCAACCCCTTAAACTTTTTGTAGTGCATACACAACTTCCGAAATATTTTGCTCATTTTGTAGCAAGTAGTTATTTAAGGTGATTATTGCTTGAAAGGCATCTTTTGACGAAACATTTGGTAAAACAGAACTATCATCTGGATCAGGATCTTGCTCATCATCATTAGGTGTATTCATTACTGATTGAGTAATTTCTTCATCTGTAGGCAGTTCCACCACTGCGTCATTCTTGCTAGGATAGTTCAAAAGATGTTCAACATCTATCACATTTCTATAGCGTAAACTAGAAATGACTTCACTTAATCCTTGGATCTCTTCATCTTGACCAACTTCTGGTTCATGAACATTATCTTCCTCGGACCGAATCTTGCAATGCCGAAAACAATTTGCAATTGTTGTTATCTTCATATCAAATTTCCAAGCCACATTAGCAAAATTGATAGCCTTCAAAACATTAATTTTCTCAGGATTTGTTGCTTCAACCTCATTGCCCCTCCAAGATGCTAGAATAAAAACGACGTCGATAATGAATTTTCAGTGCTCGAATAATCCCAGCATCACATGGTTGAATATTTAACGTTGTATTAGGAGGCAAGAAAAATAGTTCTACATTTCTCAAGCCTTCAATTACCTTTGGATGAGCTGGGCAATTGTCTACAATTAAGAGAACCTTTGTACCATTCATTCTCTTGTCAAACCAACCAACAAAATCTTGAAAAAGCAAAGTCAGCCATCCAAGCTTTCTTGTTTGATTGATACGTGCAACCATGATTGTTCATGTTCATATTTTTAAAGCATCTTGGGTTTGCATATTTACCAATAACCCAAAGAGGTACTTTGTCAGAACCATTACTATTGCAACAAACAACAACAATAATTTTCTCCTTGTCTTTCTTGCGTCCTTCCAATTGCTTCGTAGCAAGCGAATGGTCGACTTCCAATCGATAAAATAATCCAGTTTCATCCATATTGTAAATATCCTTAACTGAAATTGGTTTAGTTTAGACCGTATTCCAGGTAAAGCATTTTCAATGTTCTCCATGACAACTGAACCACTTTCACCGAATTGTTGGTAAGACTTGATTCCATGTCTTGCCCTGAAACGTTCTAGCCAGCCACTAGAGAAGCCGAGTTCCGGATTAGTTTCACCATACATTTTTTGCAAAAACTCTTTTACTTTGGTCTGGATCATTTCTCTAGACATATTCACTTTCTCTTGCCATTGGATAGACCACTCATACAAAGCTCTAACTCAGGGTATTTTGCTGATTTGTGCCTTTTAACATTGCTATTTTTCATATATTCTGCGGATCTTTTTGGAGTGTTTGATATTGTTGACTGATAGACAAATCAAACTTTTGTTGAACTCATGCTTGCTTATATTTTTGGCTAATAAAGGGATGGTCCTTGTACTCACACGTTGCTCTCCTCATTTCATCGGTTAATGTTGAAATCTTTACTCCTTTCAAATGATGAGAAGCCATGGGAGAAAAAAATAATTGTAACTTGTTGGAATATATAGTATCTTCTACACATCTACCTTGTATAGCTAAAGACTTGAATCATTTCATTTGCTATGTACATTAACTTAATGCCTTTTGTTTTCCAAGACATTATAAGTTTCACCAATTCTGTTTAACTTTTCTATACTCAAATTAATACATTAATTGTTGTCTCTTGATTTTTCTGACCACATACATAAATTGAAAAACTCCCTCTAAAATAATAAATATTAATTTATCGATAAATGAATAAATTATTCATTTATCGATAAATAAATATTCTCTCTAAATTAACATTTTTTTTTCTGGTCCCAAGGGTATGCATTTATTGAGGTTTTCCTGTAGTTTGGAAGTTAGGGGATTGAAAGGACTAGAGACTCGAGCAAACTTGGGTTGAAGCTACTAGTAGGAATTTTAAAGAGTGTTAATTTGACTAAAGAGGTGGCCCTAAATAGATTTGAATTTGGAGAAGATGGATTTATGCAACCAACCAAAAAAATTGGCATATAGGCTTTGTTGTTGTTGATAGGTGTTTGGTGAAACAAAGTCGAAGTGTTGGGTCAAAAATACTTCTCCGAAAATGAAGTTTTCTCCCTTTTTCCCTCCACATCTCAAGAGGTGCTTTTTAGCTTTTGGGCAAACAGTCTTTGCCCCATAAATAACTTTTAAAACACTTCTTTTTGGTAACATTTTTGCTCACTACACTTGTTGACAACTATACCAAACAAAGCACAAAACTTGCCAACAAAATTTGAATTTTTATTAGTGTGTATGGTATAAAAGTACAGAGAATATCCACAGAGAATATCCACCCGTATGGATTTTCAAGTAGGGAATTGGTCTATCATACTTTTTGAAGTGAGGCATTTGCATTTGGATTTGTCTGAAAATAGCCCATCTCAACTCTCCTGTTTCTCTCTTCATGCAGTTTCATTTGTTTAAGTTTTAGTTTCTAGCAATGATGTAGTCCAGTGATGGATAGCCGTAACTCTTTGTTCAATTGCAGATAAAGTTGATTGACAATTTTACAAACAAAAAAGGAATGACAAGCCACTGTTACAGAATTGTCTACCGGTCCATGGAACGTTCACTTACAGATGAAGAGGTGAACCAGTTGCAGGTATGCTCCAGTTTTCAATTGTGGTGGCTTTTTCTTTCTCTGGTCTTAATATCTAATATCTAATTTGATCTTACTTTCAATTCATGCAGTTGGATGTCAGAAATGCTGTGGAAAGTAAATTTAATGTCACGCTAAGATAGAAAGACACCAGAGAGCTTGTTTGCATTTGTCTGAGCTCTACAACCCATGACTGGGGGAAAGTCGAATTATGAGAAGGCAAGACTGTTGGATGAATATTTTGTTTTGATAAGAGTTGCTCATTGTTCAATTATTTCCTTGGCCAATTGTTTCCATTATGTGCACATATGTAATCTAGTCCCTCTAACAATACAGTTTTTGAGGAGCGCAATAGAACTGTGCTTCTTTTGTTCTCCTCTTCCTAAGATCTCGAGTTATGTAATTTTTGGAATGTTTGTCTTTGGTCTCAAAATCCAAGAAGAAAAAAGGGAAATTAATGGCAAAAATGTAATGTTAAGTATCGTTATGTTTGAAATCGAGTACTTGTCTTCGATTGTATCTTTGGATTGTGTGTTTCCAGGAACATTGCTTATTTCCCTTGTGGACACTGGTAAAAGTGAAATCTTGCATGATTGCAAAATACCGACTGAACTAATATCGAGTCTGACTTCTTAACGATACCCCATAGTTCTTCACAACGTGGGGCCATTGGAAACCACACGATGGCAAGTGTATCTGAATTTGGGTTGCAAAACACTGGAAAATAATATATCGAAGCAGTTTATCTTGAACAAATTTGAGGGTAAGATGAGGAAGAACTGATTGGGATTGTTTGTGCATGCTCAACAAAGCCAGATAATTGTAATAGTTAAGAAGAGGCTTGGAAAACTTGCTCAGAAACAATTATGAACGATATGAAAATTTTAAACTTAATAAAGAAGATGACTGTTAATAGAGCTGTATCACCCCAAATATTCAAGATTAAAACTTTGTTATTGTTGTCGATAATATGATCTGAAATTCTGAATGGACTGATGGGTTCCTACTTAAACAACAAAAACAACAGATTTGAAAAGGTCGAACCCCGAATTCGACCAACCTACTATTCATGATTCTCCCTAAAACAATTTAGCTCAGGCATTGGCCATCCCAGACTCCAGTCCCTTGCAAGTAGCAGCACTGCTAAAGAAAAGGTTCTTTACCTACCATCTATAGCTATTCCAATACTCTTCAGATAAAGGAAGAAAAAAGAATCCAAAACAAAACAAAACAATATAGGTGTTCTCATGCTTGGTTCTATTCATGTACAATTCCACACTTCACTCTAAATAAACTTCATTTGGCAATGAGCAGTATTGCTATAATCGACAAGAAGACATACTTTTTATGTCAATTTTCAGATGTTCATGCTCAATCTACTGCAGGATTCCAGTACTCTTACACAAACTCATAATGGCTGTGGCCATATATCGAAACTATACAAATTTATTTTAATTGGTGGTATGTTCAGCTAGTGTACAGCATCTCACTAGTAATAAATACAAACAAATTGAATGAGCAATAACACGCAATGTATGGTGTAGTAAGCAGAACTGAGAGAATCCTCATTGCTCAAAAAGAATTACAATGTATACTGGAAACTTATTCTGTGGAGGATAAACCCAGAAATGGCCTGTAAATCTGTTATTCTGTATTCCTGCATCTATGAACTCAAAACTAAAGCAATTATATGGCCTTCATTCCAGCAATCTCCTGAAGTTTTTTGCAAACAGAAAATCTTATGGCAGTCTGGGGCTTCCATCTCGCAAATGTTGCAGACTTTCTGTTTTTGATTCATGAAAAAAATATTATTAAGTTGAGTTAATATGAAATACTTCTTTAGAAGCAAAGTTAGATTTATAAAAAGCGAAAAAGCTTTTGTTGAATAATCTAGTGTAACTGTAATGATCAAAGCATACCATCCAATGAACGACATAAAAGCTAAGTATTTTTTCATTAAAATGGGATCAACTATGGAGACGAAGGCCAGATAAAGACTGACGTAGTTTTTACAAACAAAGATTAAACTGACATCAACTGTCCCTAAATGAGTGTCAAATTTGTTCAAGAACCTATGGAGAAGTAATGTGTTTGCAACAATCCTAATTTACCATTTGGCATCATCCAAATTTTCCAAGATTAGGAAAAAGTCTAGAAGGAGAAGAGGATGATAAGTTTTCTATAGGGAGTAGTGGCTTTCATTCAAAGGTACATCTAATGGCAAGAGCAACAGATATTACATTCCATAAGGGGGCGTTTGGTAGGGAGATTATATTTTGTTTCCTGAGAATCTTAACATGGAAATCTAGTTTCCCATGTTTGGTATGTTAATTTTTAAATTTAGATTCCCAGAAAACAAAGATTCTTAGATTCCTAAGTGCTTGGGAAACTGTTACTTCTTTGAAAATACAATTATGCCCCAAAAAAAGTCCCCTCTCCCCTCTCTCTTCCTATCTCTTCCCCTCTTTCTCCCCCCAAAAACCCATCCCTACCCCAAAATCAAGCACCCAGTCCCAGATCCAAACCCGAGCACCCCGTCGCCGTCGATCCCCTCTCACGCCCGCCCCGTCCATCCCCTGAGTCTCGCCGTCGATCCACTTGTCGCCGTCGAACCCTATAGAACAACAGTCACTACTGGGCGTTCTTTTTCTAGGAGGAGGAAATCTATGGACCATGAAATTGCTTTAAGAGGCTGCATCGAATCCTACAGAACAACAGTCACATCAAAAAGGGAACAACCAAGAAGATGAGTTCTATCTTGTGAAGCTTTAGGAACAGGGTGTATGAAGGTGAAAGTTAAAGTTTTGGCTACCAAAAGTTTTAGTTTTCTGTCCACAAAGGAAAATGTACATTAGTTGATTAGATATTTGTCACGGTCGTGTATGTACAAGAACAATGTATCTTAGAATTTTTGTTCAGGAAATTTTGAATTATGACTTTATGAGATAAGGTTTAACTACTATGAAAATTTTCACCAAATCCCACCAAGTTTCGAGCTATTTTCACATCATGCTCCTTTTATTTCAATATGAGAAAGCAAATAACTGATATGAAATAAATATGATATGAAATTAAGATTTCATATCAGTTATTTTACTCAACTCAGGTTTTTCATCAAACAATTTGTTTTGTTATTTAAGGATGAGAGGGGTATTTTGGATAATAAGATTAACATTCCCACGAAATATGTAGCTCAACCAAACATAGGAAATTAAGTTTCCAACTAACATTTCCAGAGATGTTTAAGACCTACCAAACATGCTTTATGATTCCTAGAAATCATAAATCCTAGGAAACATAAATCCCAGGTTTTATGATTCCTAGGAACAAAAAAAAAAAAAATCCTTGTACCAAACGCCCCCTAAGAGAAAAGTAAATCGTTAAAGAGGAAGATACATATCATACCAGATGCAGCACTTAAAGCAATACGATTCATCTGCACATCCTTATAATTAGAGTAAAGATATTGTAATACCCCGCAATTTAGCATACAATTATTTTTGCATAGTAATCCGTGCACATCTGAATATTGTACACGATTACATATTTTCTAATAATTATCAGTTTTAATTGAGAAATTTCAGACGTATGAGCTGTTCTGAACCCGATGAGACAGACTCGGGATATCTTCTCAAATTAACGATGGATTTGTCCCGATTGTTTTGACCAGACAATTGTCGGGAGAAAATCATAATTTCGATAAAACATATATTTTTATAGATTTTAAATTATATATATTGGTTATTTTAAATTGAGATAGTGCTTGAATTGAATATGGATTGTGTTTGTACACAAGGGTTACTATTTTTGACCTAACCTAGGGTTAGGATTCCTAGCATCATTGATTATGGCTTGGATCTTGATAAAGATCCAATGGTGGAAATAATTCACCATGTGTGTGTTGATTTTGAGAATGAGAAGTTTCCAAGAAACTTCTAGGAAATTTGTGTTGGCAACATCTCATCCATCCATCCCCACTCAGCTCCACCTTACCCCATCCTCCCCGTCCATCCAATTCTGGCCCTATCTTCAAACCCTAGCCCTCCATCTCCTATAAATCCCCCACTCCACTCATTATCTCATCTCTTATCTTCTTGTTTTGTTTTTGACTTCAAAAAAAGAAAAAGAAAATGAAGTAGCGAAGAAGAAGAAGAAAAGGTGAAGTCTTTGAGTAGTAGAAGAGGAGAAGACTCAGAAGAGTAGTAGGGGATCGAGATAGCCAAGTTCTACAAGAGCAAGGAGCAAGTGAGCCAAGGAGAAGAGCAAGCAAAGCTACAAGGAGGTTCTCTTGCAACTTGAAGAAGTGGGTGATTTCTCTTAACTCTACAAATTTAGTTTTGATGTGTATGTGAATTTTAGCATGTGAAAATAGTTAGAGAAATTTTGATTATCATGGATAAAATATTGGCATGCTAAGAAAAGGATGGTTGTCTGGTAAGAACAATTTTTCTTGAGCTTTTGTTAAGAGGCGTGTTTGTGAGGGTGAGTTTGAAAATTTCTTGCTCTCAAACGGTTCGAAATTTGGGGCTCAAATTTGGGAGATTTGTTCTTCAATGTATGTAGAGCATCCATGAATTTTTTCATATAATTTAGAAGCAATTTAATAGCTCAAACACCGAGTCCAATTCAGGACAATGAGCAGCTGAAAATGCTGCTGGCTGTGAAAATTTGCTGTGTCTTTCTAATTTTTTAACTCAGTGTGGACTAGGTATTTTGAAATGAAAATTTATGTGGACATTATTATATGTGTCTACAACTATAGTCTTAAATTTCATATTTTTCTGAGGCCGTTTGATACCTCAAAGAAATTGTAGAATGCACTAGTCTGGAAGTTGCATATGAAAGCTGACTGTTTTTGGACTGAAGTTCAAAAGGTCATAATTAGTTGTGTGTGTATGATCTTGCTATGAACTTTTTGTAGTATCTTGTGGTATGATTCTATTTGATGATTCTCAAATTTTAGAATTTTTAAAGGTCATTTGATGAGGTTTCAAAAATAAATAGTATAGAGCAGTAAAAAATCCTGTTCAAAGAGCAGCTGAAATTTATGCTATATTTGAGAAAGCATAACTCTTTGTGTAGGATGAATCTGAATGCAAATTTTGGACACAATGGAGTGGTATATGTATGGTTTAAGAATCACAAATTTCATGAGCTTTGGACTTAAGGTTGAATTGTTATTGAATTTCAAAGTAGACCAGGTTCAGCTGTGTACAAATTGACTGATCTGTGAAGATGTGTAAATCTGGATTCATGTGTTCAGAATTTGGAAGATTGATCAACTAGAGAATTGTAGTAGGGAGTCATAGATTTTCAAAACATCCGGAATATTGTAGTTCCAGTTTGTAGGTTGAAAGTTAAGATTTTTCCAAGACTTGGGCAGATCCAGTCCTAGTCGAGGCAGTGTTTGCTAAAAGAATCACTTTTTCCCTGTGTGTGCACCTTATAGAGATTGGTGTTTTTGAGGACCTTACTGATTGAATCTGAGAATGTATTCTACTAGGAAATTATAGTAGACACTCCTACCTTTCCATAGGATCCGGAATCGAGTAATTCCGATGAGTGAGCAAATTTTTAAGATGTTGGGAAAGTGCAGCAAATGCATAAAGGAATATATAGCTGAGAGTATATGAGGTTTATATATGGTCAAGATGATTGAATTTGAGGAAATGGTTAACTGGAGAGTTTTAGACTAGGGTCTTAGCTTTCCAGATTGGGTAGTATCAAGCAATTCCGAATTGTGCGCTGGAAGTTATGGATGTTGCAAGTTTAGCAACCTGTTGTTTAGATCAACTTCAAGCTTAAGTTAACTCGGGGACTTGAGTTCTTTAAAGAATTTGAGGGAGATGTCAACTAGGAGATTGCGATAGAGTCTCCTACCCTTCTAGAAACCTTGATTTTGTTGGATTCCGATGAGTGCAGCTTGGGGCATAGTTACTGTTAATTCTTGAACTACTTTTATTGGATGATTAATGAGGAATCCTCTGCATACCGAAGTGTGGTGATCATGAACTATTAAGTTTTAAAGGATGTTTTTAGCATTTCATCTGGAACTTAGACAGATTCATGTGCTTAGTACTCATCGTGGACATGAGTGAGTTGGGAGATAACCATGGTGAACTTGTGTTTGGTGTCTCGATGCCTGAGTCTGTCAATGGTCAGAAATTGATGGTTATGTGTGTGCTTACCTTCATTCAATTACATTGCATCTTTTGGGCGCGTTGGACTACTCGCTAAGAGTCACGGGCCGGGGTTATTAGTCGATGACCAGTGAAGGTATTGAGAATCAGCGAATGTGATTCCCGTGATGATTGTTATTTTGACAGACCAGTCATACTCGACATTGTTGATCGACGCCGAGTGTGATCTGGGTAATAACATGTTTTCAGTAAACTGCATTGATTAGGTTTCCTTTATCGTTTCGCTTGAAAACTGAATTGGTGTTAAGGGTGATTCCCTATAATCCGATTCGTTCTGAGAGTTGGCACTAGGAGGTGATAACTATGGGGTTGTCTCTTTCTGTCATTAGGGATATGTGCTGTTGTGCGTATCATGCACTGTTGAGACCTGAAGTACCATGATAAGAACGAGATGTCGAATTCCTGGCGGATAGGAGATTTTAGACCTTCGAAGCCGTCATGTTCCATGTTTGTGGACACGAACGGATCATAATGGATCTTCTGCTCAATGGATATGCTGCTGTATATTTATAAGTTCGTTACGGCTTTTGAGGATGGTCCGATGCAGTAATTATTGGCGACAACCAGATAGCTCCCCGAATTATTTCTTTTTATATACCTCCTCAATCATGTCGTACTATCAGGAACAGGAAGTGTACAATAATAGAATGCATTGCATGGTGAGGTTTCGAATCCCTGAAACTGGAGAAACGACTTGATTTGGAACATTAGTAAGATGGAATGCATGTGTATCCAGAGTCTTGCTGACATTAGATTAAGTGCATCTGTTATGTACTCTGAGTCTTGCTGACATTAGATTAAGTGCAATCGTTATGTACTCTGTATTTTTGCATTATACTTTAGGTCATGGCATACATGGACACTAGAAAATCAGGATACACGTTTCTTTTTTCATTCAAGATGAATTGCGAGTGTGATAGTTGGAGATTGATGTTTTCTTATCAGCATTGCGTCAGTAGAATTACTGACGTGCCCACTTAATTAGGTACTGGATACCGGGTCGAAACGGCAGGTGAGCCGAAACCGGCAGGGCATCCAAGTGGAGTGGCAGTGTACATGTCTACCATTCGAGCGGGTGCAGAAATATCAGGGTCACGCGGCAAAAGGCTCAAGCCAAGAGGCAAGTCTCAGGGAGGCAGATAGTCCACTCAGCAGAATTTCGGTAATGACCAATCGATTGCCGATCTGGAAGACAGCCGATAGCTTCGCAAGAGGAGTCTGAATATTTTTGTAATCAGTTGTAAAAAGTTTATATAATTTGTATTCTTTGTTCAAGAACTAGATAAGGGTTGTAAATATTGATATAATGATTCTATTTGGCAATAAAAGTTTTTAAATTTCTGTATATTTATTGTGTTGAGATGCATTTGAAGGAAAAGATTCTGATGATGTCACGGATCCGGAGCGCTACAGATATATAGAGAACTTGAACATTGTGTCATGGTCATACCGGTGGATAAATTCGGAGAAGGCCATACCAAAGACCCAATTGTACATGTCAGGTACCCAGTATAATGATTTTTTACTATATTTGCATTGATAAAATATGCAGTAAAAACATCTGCAAACAATATCATGTACAAGAAGATGATATTATAACTTTTTGTTGCAGTCAAAGCACTGCTGAATTAAACTATTAAAACCTTCAGTTAGACTTGAAATTTGACTATGGCCTGAGTGATGATTAAGATTTGCTCAAACTAGGATTAGTTATAGAAAACCCTTGCTACTGAAACTACAACTTGAAGGGTAGCTGGTGCAAATTAAGCCTACCTTTTTCACTCCACCCTTTTTTATTTGTTTACATGCCAGTTTAAGACTCACGAAACAAATAGCATCCCTGGGAAACCAAGAAAACAGTCTCCGAGAAGTATTTTTTCTTTTCTTTTTTTTTTTTTTTAGAAAGAAGGTAGGATAATGCCACCCAGTTTTATTAATAAAAAATTAATAAAATAACTGCGGCGTACCGAGAGAGATACAAAAGTACAGAGCAGAAAATAAAATACAGTGCAGAAAATAAAACATAAACCCCCAACAAAATCCTGGGAGGTGGGTCTAATCCTCCATACATAAAAAACAATCAAAAGTACAGTAGGCCCAAAGCGAACTAGCAGAGACTGCAGCTATTGAGACTCTGATGAGGATAGATGGCGCCGCCCCTCAGTCCAGTGTCGGCCCAAACTCTACCTCCTCATCATCAAAATCCTCCACCTGGAAGACTCTGGCAATCCTCCCTCTCGCTCCTGTGGTGGCAGCTGTAGCCCAAAAAGAAATAAGATGCATGATATGAGTAAGGTAACCAGAAATACTACTACATGAAACACGAAAATAAAAGTTGTTTCTGTCTAGCCATAATACCCATGTAGTTGCCGCAATGGCAATGTACCACGCATCCTTCATTTCGTAATAAGAAAATGTGTCTTGTATTCAGGAGTTCACTGTTTGTGGATGTTTTTTCATGTTGTTCCTGGTAAAACATGTGTCTGATATTGACTTGAGAGGGACCATCATAGTGGATTTTATTTAATCTCTATATATTGGGCATGAATAACTCCTTCATTGCCTGTCCAAAGTCAGGAATCTGGCCACAAACCGGGTAAGGAGGAGGGTTGCGTTAGGCCGTTGATAGCTAGCACAAAACTTTGTCAAATCCTACGAACATGAATCCTAATAATATACGCGCAAATGCTAGGGCATTCCCTACAAGCGATGCATTGTGCCTGCCTCCGGGTACTTCGAAAAATGTGCAAAGGGTGTCGCACCGGCACCCAGGTGCGGCAAAGAATGGACAAGGGTTACTGCACCAATCTGGATGTGTGCAGATAAAAAAGCTAGTCCAGAAAAATAGACTTATGTTAGTGACTTGGAATATATAAACATTGACAGAAAAACGCATAGAACTAGTAGATACCATGATGAGAAGACATATTAATATAGCTTGTTTGCATGAAACAAAGTGGGTAGGGAAGAAAGCTAAGAGATAGATGGTTTTAAATTATATTATACCGGTAAAATTAGAAATAGAAATGGAGTAGGATTTTTAGTAGATAAGATATTCAAAAGAGATGCAGTAGGTATTAATAGGATAATGGATAGAATAATACAAATTAACCTTGTATTAGGAGAAAACATAATTAATATCATTAGTGCTTATGCACTCCAAGTAAGATTAGATGCACAAGCTAAAAACAAATTTTGAGAAGATATGGATGAGATAATTCAAGGAGTACCCTTAGGTGAGAAACTATTTATAGGAGAGGATTTCAATGGATATGTAGGAGAAGATAACATGGGATATGAGAGGGTGCATGGAGGACATGGATTTAGAATTAAGAACGATGGTGGCGAGACTATTAGATTTTACGGCTTTGTATAATCTTATACTAGAAAATACTTATTTTAGGAAGAGGTATGAACATTTGATAATCTTTAAAAGTGGGGCAAATAGGAGCCAGATTGATTTTTTTCATCACTACAAAGGTAGATCGCTTGACATGTAAATATTGTGTAGTTATACCGGAAGAGTGTTTAACCTTGCAACATAGATTAATGTATTAGATGTTAAGATTGAGAAACACATATGTGCAAGGAAGAAAACTAGGAACCCGAGAATTAGGTGGTGGAACTTGAAGGGAGGAAAACTAGAAGTTTTTAGAGATAAAGTCTTTAAAGGAGCATCATGAAATTGGAGAGGAGAGACAAATATGATGTGGGCTAAAATAGCTACGTACATAAGAAAAATTTCAAAGGAGGTAATCTAAGGGTAAGAAACATGGTGGTGGCAAAAAGAAATTCAAAATATTGTGAGAAAAAAGACCAACATTCAAAATATGGCAAAATAGTAGAAATGAAGAAGATTTGGAGAGATATAAGACCGTTAGAAAAGAAGTTAATAAAGCGGTAAGAGATTCAAAAGAAAAAAAGCTTATGATGATTTATACACAAAATTAGGAACAAAAGAAGGAGAAAATAACATTTATAAGCTTGCTAAACAAAGGCATTGAAAAATAAAAGACCTGGATACAATTAGGTATATCAAGAGTGAGGATTTAAGAGTTTTAGTAAAAGATGAAAAAATTCAGAAAAGATGGTGAAATTACTTTGAGAAGTTATTAGATGAAAATATTGCGGGCAACTTAAATATAGAGGACTCGAGGGAGAGTTGAGAGCATATATTTTTCTGTAGAATTAGGACCTCAAAGGTTCGAAATGCTCTAGGATGGATGAAAATAGGAAAAGCTTTAGGACTTAATGATATATCCATTGAAGTTTGGAACTGTCTTGGGGATGTAGGAGTGGGTTGGCTAGCAAAATTATTTAATAAAATTTTGAGGATTAAGAAGGTGTGTGGTGAATGGAGAAAGAGTATTTTAGTACCTATATATAAAAATAAAGGAGATATGCAAAGTTGCTCCAACTACCGAGAGATTAAATTAATGAGTCATACGATAAAAATTTGGGAAAGAGTGATTTAACATAGACTAAGACTAGAAACTACAGTGTTTGAGAATCAGTTTGGATTTATGCATGTGAGGTCAATAATGGCAGCAATTTATGTACTTAGGAGACTTGTGGAAAAATATAGGTAGACTAAGAAAGATCTACATATAGTTTTTATAGATCTAGAAAAAGCATATGATAAAGTCCCTAGAGACATAATATGGTGGGTGTTAAATGATAAAAGAGAAACTATTCGGTATATTGAGGTAATTAGGGATATGTATGAAGAGGCAACAACCACAATTAGAACAACCACATGAGAGACCAGTGATTTTCCTATTGCTGTAGGTTTACACCAAGGTTCGGCTTTAAGTTCTTACATTTTTACTTTGGTTATTTTTAAATTGACACGAGAAATACAAGATGAGGTGCCTTGGTATGCTTTTTGCCGATGACGTCGTCTTAGTGAACGAGACTAGAGCAGAAGTCAATGCTAAATTAGAATTATGGATAAAAACTTTGGATGCTAGAGGCTTTAGGATAAGTAGAACTAAAACATAGTATATGGAGTGTAATTTTAGTGATATTTAGAACACAACTGAGGAAGTAGTGAAGCTTGATGGTCAAGAGATACTTAAGAGAGACCGTTTCCGATATTTAGGCTCGATTATACAAAGAGATGGAAAGATTTGTGAAGATGTTATACATAGGATCCACGCAGGGTGGCTTAAGTGGAGAAGTGTCAGTGATATTTTGTGTGACAAACGTATACCTTTGAAGTTGATAGAAAAATTTTATAGGACGGATGTTAGACCGGAAATGATGTATGGAGCAGAGTGTTAGGCAACAAAGAAACAACGTGTCGAAAAAATGAGTGTAGCGGAGATAAGGATGCTAAGATGGATGTGTGGTAAAATAAGAAAGGATAGAATTAGAAACGAGCATATACGAGATATGTTAAAGGTAGCTCCAATCCAAGATAAGTTAAGAGAGAATCACCTCAGGTGGTTTGGACATGTCATACGTAGACCTCGTAGTGCCCCCGTTAGAAAGAGTGATTTGATAAGTATTGAAGGTAGATTTAGGGGTAAATAAAGACCTAAACTAACTTGGGGGGAAATGGTGAGAAAATGTCATGCCCTGCTTCCCAAAACACGGGAATACGGGCACGTGACTGAGGCCCAGCGAATGATGTAAACACACCATTCATGAGCTGTACAAGTAAACTTAACAACAAGATAATTAAACAATCCACGCAGACATATAAAATCACAATATGATAATGAAAGTTCATGACATATTCCATAATATAACCAACAACTGGGGAATACAAATAATTACGGGTCAAACAAGCTTGGATTACAATAAAGAGTTTAATGATGGAAAACACAATAACATGATAAACAATAAATTAGAATACTTGGTCAGCGACATCTTCTGGTAACTCTCCATTTGGGCCTGCAAATATATTATAACAAAAAGAAAGAAAAGAAGACAAGAAAACGCCCGTTAATATAAGTTACGGGCCGCAAGGGGGTACAAGCTAAGGAAAACAGATATAAACCAAAACAAAAGAAAAATAGGAAAAGAGCAAGGAATCGAGAGTCATGAAATAGAAGAAATGCAATATGTAAACATGGTATGAATAAGGCAATATGGAACAAGTGACATATAAAATAAGTAATCAAGTAAACAAGTATCGAGTCAACATGAACATGTAACATGTAATTGGATCATGCAAGTGAATGTGTTAATCTTATGTCTAAGGTTTGATTCTATCTAGATAGCACTTCATGCATCCATACTTTTACTACATGGTTACTACTTACAATCAGTTTCGTTTAGATTTAGTGGTGGGTTTTATAGGTCACGTACTCGGGAAAACATGTACATTCAATATTGTATCGAGATACGTGCAAACTTGTGACATGGAACATGTAGAGTGTAAACTTGTAACATGAACATGTAAACTTGTAATTCGCAATCTTGCAACTTGTAACTTGCAACTTGCATCGGGAAACCACGAGCTCCCGTCCGAGTACGCTCTTCTATATTGCCCACTACTTAAATCTTTTCCTTTATACCCGGCTTGTTACTTTTATTAATTTAATCAACAAGAACAAGATATCATATTCAGATTTAACTACTGTCACGGGTGAAACATTCCGGTACATAAACATGTATAATCCTAAAAGTACATATGTGTGTATTAATTTGTGTTCATGTAATGCATATGTCAACAAAGTATTCACGATCATATGTGAATACGGGATCGGCAGATTTTGTATAGCAACAGATATCAATTCGACTTATGAATGTGAATTGGAGTCAAAAATAATATACTTGTGGTATTTTTGCAAAGAAGCTTGTACGAGAACAAATAAATTTATACAAGAGATACTTGCCTTTTTGACGATTCCGAAAGAGAATAATTCGGCAAACTCCAAAAATTACGTGCGAAATACGTGTAAGAAAGTCCAAGCAATAAAGTCAGCAACTCAGCAAAATCCACAGCGGATCAGATCCAAATATGGGACAGCAATCATGGATCCAATGCACCAAAACACGGGACACCCGATCTGGCCAATGATGAGTTTTCCACACCGGATCTGCCCCAAAACAGCGAACACAATACTTGGATCCGCTACACCAACACACCAAACGGCGAAATCCACCACTCACACTGCATTTTCTTCCCATCGATAGGGAGAGAGAAAGAGAGAGCGCGGGAGAGTTGCAACGGTGGAAGGAGCAATGATTTCGGCAGCGAAGATCGTGGAGAAACGAGAGTGGCTGACGGCGGCGGCTTGGCGACGAGAGAACGGAGAGTAGGGCGACGGCAGAAGACCGCAGTGCTCGACGTGGAAGGCGAGAATGCTCGACTGTGGCGAAGCAATGGCGTTGCCTCGATGGGGGCGCTCGGGAGGAGCGGCGGCTGTCGTCGGAGGGCGTCACGACGGCACAGGGGAGCTGCACCGCGGCGAGGGCGAGCGAAGTGACTGCTCTGTTTTGCGTCGAAAACAGAGGAGATGGAACGGAGGTGATGAGTTGAAGGAGGAGTTGTCGAGGTCGGCGGCTCTGCGGTGGAGTGCGACACTGGCTTGTCGAGACTTCGGAGGTGGTCGGAGCTCCGAGGGGTAGGCAATGGCGAATGGAGGAAGAAGAGGAGGGCGGTTGCGACGAGGACTTCGGCAATAGCGGCAATGGTGGGAGCTCATCGATGATGGAGCTCTGAGTGGCGGGGCGGAGTTGACGACAGAGAGAAGGCGGAGAGCAGCGGTGCGATGGGGTGAGGCGACGCGCAGGGGGTGTCGAGGTGGAGTGAGCGGGAGGGAGGAGGAAGATGGAGTTAGGTCTGTTTGGGTTTTTGTTTTGAATCAGAAGGGGGAGAGAAGAAGAGGACGGGGAGAGAGAGTAAACGGGGAGAAGGTGTGAGATATTATAAAATTAAAATAATACTGATATGGTATTAAAGAGATGAGAGATTGTAGGGAGGAGGGAGTTAGGGAAATCAATGACAGTGGAGAAGAATTAAAGGAGTGATTTTAGGGAGAGGGGATTATGGGATAGATTTTGGGGATTGATTAAGAGTAGAATTGGTCTGGTCAACCCACAATTAGGAGAGGAGGTCAACCCACAATTAGGAGGGGAATTGGGTTAATGGGTTTGGGTTTAAAACCATTGGGCTTTATATTTGGGCTTCACAACTCAAATAAACAATGCAAATCGATGAATATAAATCGAGCTTTTAATAAACAATTGGGTTTGAGCTTCAAATTAAATAATTAAATAATGCAAATTAGATCAAGATCAATTGGGCTTTAAAAATAATAATAATAATAATAAAGATCAAGAAAATAGAAGTAATAACAACATCCTAATTTTAATGATAACAACAATAATATTACTAATAATAAGAACAACCAACATTAATAAAAATGATAATAATGACAATACTAAAAATAATAGAAATAACAATGAAAATAATAAAATAATAATAGCAATGTTATATAAAGGAATTCGGTTTAACAAATTATTAAAGAAGTCCCGAATATTTTTAGTTTGGCTAAAATGAAAATAGTCGATCAATTACAAAATAGAAAGTAAGGTAAAATATACTCTTATTCAAAATAAACATAATTTCCGATCAGAAATATTTTAAATAGAAAAGTTAAAATGAATTTAACACAACTAAATTCATGAATAATTCGAAATACAGAAAATAATTCAGAAATTATATATTTACGGGAACGAGGGTTACAGAAAATATATGATAGTTTGTGACCTTACAGAAGATATTGCGCTAAACCGAGCAGAATGGAAAACCAGGATTCATGTAGCCGACCCCAACTATTTGGGAAAATGCTTTGTTGTTGTTTTTTTTAGGGAAAAGGTGGAATCTGGCCACCCTGTTTCATTAATAAGAGCTTAACGAAACAAACCCAGAGTACTGAGCCAAAGTACAAACTACAGACAGAAAATAAAACATTCATGAAGCAATATGACACGTACAAACAACAAATCCTTCCAGCAACCCTGGAGGGTGGGCCGACAAACAAGCCTGGACCAGTAAAATTGTAAGTACGTCATTTTAGCTTCGTATAGTGCCTCCACGGCACATGCACACCCACCTGAAATAAGTCTGGCAGGATCTTATCACCCGTCGATCCCTGCCTTCACCTCGCTGGGGGGACCCCATCTTTGGGCCAAAGCCCCGCAGATCGAATTCTGACCCCACGACACAAATCGCACCCTCCCCCCATCTCCACCACTCATCCTACAAACACGCCAATAGCTCCCACAGCCGCTACCAAAGAGATAGCCGTGAAGAGGATACCTTCACATCTCACACGATAGCGCTTTCTCAGGTAATTTCTCACTAAACAAGTATCTCTCTCACCCCACCAAACACCATGCTCCAGGAGAGAGCCGTGGAGAGGATACCTTCACCTCTCTCACGCTCTAGCTCTCTCCGATAATTTTTTACCACACAGACTTATCTCGACTCATACTCCCAATCCGAGGGAAGAGGCAACGCTGTCACGAGCCAGTGACCTAAGCTGGAGGAAGCTCAATAGCCTGATAGTAGGCACTGTGAAGACTGCACCGGCAACATCGTAGAAAACACAGTGCCACAAACACAGCACAGTGCCACAAACCCCACACCAACTTCAGTCTCTCACAGACCAACCATACCCAAACCCCACACCCACTCACCCCCATCACCATACCGAACTACCGACCTCACACACTTGAATCCTAGATCCATGGTGTTCGCGACAACAGACGCGGGAGGACGCTCTGGCGCGACATAGTTACTCCGCGACAGTTGAGACAAGCACTCCAGAAGTTGAGACAAGTGAGCGCACATCACAGAGGGACCCCATCTTTGGGCCCAAGCTCCACAATTGTGCAAGACAGCCTAACTCGCTCATCATAGCGACTCGCAGATAGAGAAGCACACCCGGCATCTTCACACGCACTACCAACCCTCGCAAAAACCAAATCAAAGCCGTAGATCGTCGTGATTGGCCCCGAGAGTGTGGACATGGTGGCAAGCACGAAGAACATCTGGACAAACATCTAGTAAAGCCACCCAATCCCAACCTAACTCAAACCCCAACCCCAAACACCTCACCCCCAAACCCCCACCAATAGAGGACGACGGTGCTGGATGTCGCCGGGGAGGCTGGCTGGCTAGGAGCGTCGCTCGCCGGCCATCGACGGCGCGATGGCAGAGACGGGAGGGGAAGGCTTTAAGAGGCTGCATCGAATCCTACAGAACAACAGTCACATCAAAAATGGAACAACAAAGAAGATGAGTTCTATCTTGTGAAGCTTTAGGAACAGGGTATATGAAGGTGAAAGTTAAAGTTTTGGCTGCCAAAAGTTTTAGTTTTCGGTCCACAAAGGAAAATGTACATTAGTTGATTAGATATTTGTCACGGTCGTGTATGTACAAGAACAATGTATCTCAGAATTTTTTGTTCAGAAAATTTTGAATTATGACTTTATGAGATAAGGTTTAACTACTATGAAAATTTTCACCAAATCCCACCAAGTTTCGAGCTATTTTCACATCATGCTCCTTTTATTTCAATTTGAGAAAGCAAATAACTGATATGAAATAAATATGATATGAAACTAAGATTTCATATCACTTATTTTACTCAACTCATGTTTTTCATCAAACAGTTTGTTTTGTTATTTGAGGATGAGAGGGGTATTTTGGATAATAAGATTAACATTACCATGAAATATGTAGCTCAACCTGCAAACATAGGAAATTAAATTTCCAACTAACATTTCCAGAGATGTTTAAGATATACCAAATATATTTTATGATTCCTAGAAATCATAAATCCTAGGAAATATAAATCCCAGGTTTTATGATTCCTGGGAACAAAAAAAAAATCCTTGTACCAAACTCCCCCTAAGAGAAAAGTAAATCCTTAAAGAGGAAGATACATATCATACTAGATGCATCACTTAAAGCAATACGATTCATCTGCACATCCTTATAATTAGAGTAAAGATATTGTAATACCCCGCAAATTAGCATACAACTATTTTTGCATAGTAATCCGTGCACATCTGAGTATTGTACACGATTACATATATTCTAATAATTATCAGTTTTAATTGAGAAATTTCAGACGTATGAGCTGTTCTGAACTTGATGAGACAGACTCGGGATATCTTCTCAAATTAACGATGGATTTGTCCCGATTGTTTTGACCAGACAATTGTCGGGAGAAAATCATAATTTCGATAAAATATATATTTTTATAGATTTTAAATTATATATATTGGTTATTTTAAATTGAGTTAGTGCTTGAATTGAATATGGATTGTGTTTGTACACAAGGGTAACTATTTTTGACCTAGGGTTACTTGACCTAACCTAGGGTTAGGAACCCTAGCATCATTGATCATGGCTTGGATCTTGATGAAGATCCAATGGTGGAAATAATTCACCAAGTGTGTGTTGACTTTGAGAATGAGAAGTTTCCAAGAAACTTCTAGGAAATTTGTGTTGGCAACATCTCATCCATCCATCCCCACTCAACTCCACCTTACCCCATCCTCCCCCTCCATCCAATTCTGGCCCTATCTTCAAACCCTAGCCCTCCATCTCCTATAAATTCCCCACTCCACTCATTATCTCATCTCTTATCTTCTTGTTTTGTTTTTGACTTCTAAAAAAGAAAAAAAAAGTGAAGTAGAGAAGGAGAAGAAGAAAATGTGGAGTCTTTGAATAGTAGAAGAGGAGAAAAGTAGTAGGGAATTGAGATAGCCAAGTTCTACAAGAGCAAGGAGCAAATGAGCCAAGGAGAAGAGCAAGCAAAGCTACAAGGAAGTTCTCTTGTAACTTGAAGAAGTGGGTGATTTCTCTTAACTCTACAAATTTAGTTTTGATGTGTATGTGAATTTTAGCATGTGGAAATAGTTAGAGAAATTTTTATTATCATGTATAAAATAGTGGCATGCTAAGAAAAAGATGGTTGCATGGTAAGAACATTTTTTCTTGAGCTTTTGTTAAGAAGCGTGTTTGTGAGGGTGAGTTTGAAAATTTCTTGCTCTCAAACAGTTCGGAATTTGGGGCTCAAATTTGGGGGATTCGTTCTTCAATGTATGTAGAGCATCCATGAATTTTTTCATATAATTTGGAAGCAATTTAGTAGCCCAAACACCGAGTCCAATTTAGGACAATGAGCAGCTGAAAATGCTGCTGGCTGTGAAAATTTGCTGTGTCTTTCCGATTTTTTAACTCAGTGTGAACTGGGTATTTTGAGATGAAAATTTATGTGGACACTCTTGTATGTGTCTACAACTATAGACTTAAATTTCATATTTTTCTGAGGTCGTTTGATACCTCAAAGAAATTGTAGAATGCACTGGTCTGGAAGTTGCATCTGAAAGCTGACTGTTTTTGAACTGAAGTTCAAAAGGTCATAATTAGTTGTGTGTGTATGATCTTGCTATGAAATTTTTGTAGTAGCTTTTGGTATGAGTCTATTTGATGATTCTCAAATTTTAGAGTTTTTAGAGGTCATTTGATGAGGTTTCAAAAATAAATAGTATAGAGCAATAAAAAATCCTGTTGAAAGAGCAACTGAAATTTATGCTATGTTTGAGGAAGCATAACTCTTTGTGTAGGATGAATCTGAATGCAAATTTTGGATACAATGGAGTGGTATATGTATGGTTTAAGAATCTCAAATTTCATGAGCTTTGGAGTTAAGGTTGAATTTTTATTGAATTTCAAAGTAGACCAGGTTCAGTTGTGTACAAATTGACTGATCTGTGAAGATGTGTAAATCTGGATTCATGTGTTAAGAATTTGGAAGATTGATCAACTAGATAAATGTAGTAGGGAGTCATATATTTTCAAAACATCCGGAATATTATAGTTCCAGTTTGTAGGTTGAAAGTTAAGATTTTTCCAAGACTGGGGCAGATCCAGTCCTAGTCGAGGCAGTGTTTGCTAAAAGAATCACTTTTTCCCCTGAGTGTGCACCTTATAGAGATTGGTGTTTTTGAGGACCTTACTGATTGAATCTGAGAATGTGTTCTACTAGAAAATTGTAGTAGACACTCCTACCTCTCCATAGGATCCGGAATCGAGTAATTCCGTTGAGTGAGCAAATTTTTATGATATTGGGAAAGTGCAACAAATGCATAAAGGAATATATAGCTGAGAGTATATGAGGTTTATATAAGGTCAAGATGATTGAATTTGAGGAAATGGTTAACTGGAGAGTTTTAGACTAGGGTCTTAGCTTTCTAGATTGGGTAGTATCAAGCAATTTCGAATTGTGTGCTGAAAGTTATGGATGTTCCAAGTTTAGCAACCTGTTGTTTAGATCAACTTCAAGCTTAAGTTAACTCGGGGACTTGAGTTCTTTAAAGAATTTGAGCGAGATGTCAACTAGGAGATTGCGATAGAGTCTCCTACCCTTCTATAAACCTTGATTTTGTTGGATTCCGATGAGTGTAGCTTGGGGCATAGCTACTGTTAATTCTTGAACTACTTTTATTGGATGATTAATGAGGAATCCTCTGCATACCGAAGTATGGTGATCATGAGCTATTAAGTTTTAAAGGATGTTTTTAGCATTTCATCTGGAACTTAGATAGATTCATGTGCTTAGTACTCATGGTGGACATGAATGAGTTGGGAGATAACCATGGTCAATTTGTGTTTGGTGTCTAGATGCCTGAGTCTGTCAATGGTCAGAAATTGATGGTTATGTGTGTGCTTACCTTCATTCAATTACATTGCATCCTTTAGGCGCCGTTGGACTACTCGCTAAGAGTCACGGGCCGGGGTTATTGGTCGATGACCTGTGAAGGTATTGCGAATCAGCGGATGTGATTCCCGTGGTGATTGTTGTTTTGACAGACCAGTCAGACTCGATATTGTTGATCGACGCCGAGTGTGATCTGGGTAACAACATATTTTCAGTAAACTGCATTGATTAGGTTTCCTATATCGTTTCGCTTGAAGGCCAAATTGGTGTTAGGGGTGATTCCCTATAATCTGACTCGTTCTGAGAGTTGGCACTAGGTGGTGATAACTATGGGGTTGTCTCTTCCAGTCATTAGGGATACGTGCTGCTGTGCGCATCTTGCATTGTTGATTCTTGAAGTACCATGGTAAGAACGGGATGTCGAATTCATGGCAGATAGGGGGTTTTAGACCTTCGAGGCCATCATGTTCCATGTTTGTAGACACGAACGGATCATAATGGATCTTCTGCGCAATGGATATGCTGCTGTATATCTGTAAGTTCGTCACGGCTTTTGAGGATGGTCCGATGCAGTAGTTATTGGCGACAATCGGATAGCTCCCCGAATTATTTCTTTTTATATACCTCCTCAATCATGTCGTACTATCAGGAACAGGAAGTGTACAATAATAGAATGCATTGCATGGCGAGGGTTCGAATCCCTGAAACTGGAGAAACGGCTTGATCTGGGATATTAGTAGTATGGGATGCATGTGTGTCTAGAGTCTTGCTGACATTAGATTAAGTGCATCTGTTCTGTACTCTGTATTTTTGCATTATACTTTAGGTCATGGCATACATGGACACTAGGAAATCAGGATACACGTTTCTTTTTCATTCAAGATGAATTGCGGGTGTGATAGTTGGAGATCGATGTTTTCTTATCAGTATTGCGTCAGTAGAATTACTGATGTACCCACTTAATTAGGTATTGGATACCGGGTCGAAACGGCAGGAGAGCCGAAACCAGCAGGGCATCCAAGTGGAGTGGCAGTGTACATGTCTACCATTCGAGCGGGTGCAGAAATATTAGGGTCACGCAGCAAAAGGCTCAAGCTGAGAGGCAAGTCCCAGGGAGGCAGATAGTCCACTCAGCGGAATTTCGGCAGTGACCAATCGATTGCCGATCTGGAAGACAGCCGATAGCTTCGCAAGAGGAGTCTGAATATTTTTGTAATCAGTTGTAATAAGTTTATGTAATTTGTATTTCTTGTTCAAGAACCAGATAAGGGTTGTAAATATTGATGTAATGATTCTATTTGGCAATAAAAGTTTTTAAATTTCCGTATATCTACTGTGTTGAGATGCATTTGAAGGAAAAAGTTCTGGTGATGTCACGAATGTCCTGTAACGGGGATTCGGGGCGCTACAGATATATAGTGAACTTGAACATTGTGTCATGGTCATACCGGTGGATAAATTCGGAGAAGGCCATACCAAAGACCCAATTGTACATGTCAGGTACACAGTATAATGATTTTTTACTATATTTGCATTGATAAAATATGCAGTAAAAACATCTGCAAACAATATCACGTACAAGAAGATGATATTATAACTTTTTGTTGCAGTCAAAGCACTGCTGAATTAAACTATTAAAACCTTAATTAGACTTGAAATTTGACTATGGCCTGAGTGATGATTAAGATTTGCTCAAACTAGGATTAGTTATAGAAAACCCTTGCTACTGAAACTACAACTTGAAGGCTAGCTGGTGCAAATTAAGCCTACCTTTTCACTCCACCCTATTTTATTTGTTTACATGCCAGTTGAGACTCACAAAACAAATAGTATCCCTAGGAAACCAAGAAAACAGTCTCCGAGAAGTATTATCATCTGCAAATTCGTAATAAGGAAATGTGTCTTGTATTCAGGAGTAGGGCTGCAATCGAGCCGAGCTGAGCCGAGCCGAGCCGAATACCTTCAGGCTCGAGCTCGGCTCGTTTACGAAACGAGCTCAATTTTGAGCTCGAGCTCGGTTTGAGCCGAGCTTTGACCATATTCAAGACCGAGCTTTGACCATATTCGAGCCGAATAGCTCGCGAGCTTAGCCTAAAAAAAAAATCAAGCTCGAGCTCGGCTCGTTTACGAAACGAGCTCGGTTCGAGCCGAGCTCGAGCCGAATAGCTCGCGAATAGCTCGATTCGTTTGCAGCCCTATTCAGGAGTTCACTGTTTATGAATGTTTTTTCATGTTGTTCCTGGTAAAACATGTGTCTGATATAGACTTGAGAGGACCATCATAGTGGATTTTATTTAATCTCTATATATTGGCATGAATAACTCTGTCATTGCCTGTCCAAAGCCAGGAATCCGGCCACAAACTGGGTAAGGAGGAGGGTTGCGTTAGGCTGTTGATAGCCAGCACAAAACTTTGTCAAATTCTACGAACATGAATCCTAATAATATACGCGCAAATGCTAGGGCATTCTCTGCAAGTGATGCATTGTGCCTGCCTCCGGGTGCTTCGAAAAATGTGCAAAGGGTGTTGCACCGGAACCCAGGTGCGGCGAAGAATGGACAAGGGTTCCTGCACCAATCTGGATGTGTGCAGATAAAAAAGCTAGTCCAGAAAAATAGACTTATGTTAGTGACTTGGAATATATAAACATTGACAGAAAAACGCATAGAACTAGTAGATACCATGATGAGAAGACATATTAATATAGCTTGTTTGCATGAAACAAAGTGGGTAGGGAAGAAAGCTAAGAGATAGATGGTTTTAAATTATATTATACCGGTAAAATTAGAAATAGAAATGGAGTAGGATTTTTAGTAGATAAGATATTCAAAAGAGATGTAGTAGGTGTTAATAGGAAAATGAATAGAATAATACAAATTAAGCTTGTATTAGGAGAAAACATAATTAATATCATTAGTGCTTATGCACTCCAAGTAAGATTAGATGCACAAGCTAAAAATAAATTTTGAGAAGATATGGATGAGATAATTCAAGGAGTACCCTTAGGTGAGAAACTATTTATAGGAGAGGATTTCAATGGATATGTAGGAGAAGATAACATGGGATATGAGAGGGTACATGGAGGACATGATTTGGAATTAAGAACGACGGTGGAGAGACTATTAGATTTTGCGGCTTTGTATGATCTTATACTAGCAAATACTTATTTTAGGAAGAGGGATGAACATTTGATAACCTTTAAAAGTGGGGCAAATAGGAGCCAGATTGATTTTTTTTATCACTAGAAAGGTAGATCGCTTGACATGTAAATATTGTATAGTTATACCGGAAGAGTGTTTAACCTCGCAACATAGAATAATGTATTAGATGTTAAGATTGAGAAACACATATGTGCAAGGAAGAAAACTAGGAACCCGAGAATTAGGTGGTGGAAATTGAAGGGAGGAAAACTAGAAGTTTTTAGTGATAAAGTCCTTAAAGGAGCATCATGAAATTGGAGAGGGAAGACAAATATGATGCGGGCTAAAATAGCTGCGTACATAAGAGAAATTTCAAAGGAAGTACTTGGAGAATCTAAGGGTAAGAAACATGGTGGTGGCAAAAAGAAAATCCAAAATATTGTGAGAAAAAGGACCAACATTCAAAATTTGGCAAAATAGTAGAAATGAAGAAAATTTGGAGAGATATAAGACCGTTAGAAAAGAAGTTAAGAAAACGGTAAGAGATTCAAAAGAAAAAAAGCTTAAGATGATTTATACACTAAATTAAGAACAAAAGAAGGAAAAAATAACATTTATAGGCTTGCTAAACAAAGCCATAGAAAAATAAAAGACCTGGATACAATTAGGTGTATCAAGAGTGAGGATTTAAGAGTCTTAGTAAAAGATGAAAAAATTCAGAAAATATGGCGAAATTACTTTGAGAAGTTATTAGATGAAAATGTTGCGGGCAACTTAAATATAGAGGACTCGAGGGAGAGTTGAGAGCATATATTTTTCCGTAGAATTCGGACCTCAAAGGTTCGAAATGCTCTAGGATGGATGAAAATAGGAAAAGCTTTAGGACTTAATGATATATCCATTGAAATTTGGAAGTGTCTTGGGGATGTAGGAGTGGGTTGGCTAGCAAAATTATTTAATAAAATTTTGAGGATTAAGAAGGTGTCTGGTGAATGGGAGAAAGAGTATTTTAGTACCTATATATAAAAATAAAGGAGATATACAAAGTTGCTCCAACTACCGAGAGATTAAATTAATGAGTCATACGATAAAAATTCGGGAAAGAGTGATTTAACATAGACTAAGACTAGAAACTACAGTGTCTGAGAATCAGTTTGGATTTATGCCTGTGAGGTCAACTATGGAAGCAATTTATGTACTGAGGAGACTTGTGGAAAAATATAGGTAGACTAAGAAAGATCTACATATGGTTTTTATAGATCAAGAAAAAAGCATATGATAAAGTCCCTAGAGACATAATATGGTGGGTGTTAAATGATAAAAGAGAAACTATTCGGTATATTGAGGTAATTAGGGATATGTATGAAGAGGCAACAACCACAATTAGAACAACCACATGAGAGACCAGTGATTTTCCTATTGCTGTAGGTTTACATCAAGATTCGACTTTAAGTCCCTACCTTTTTACTTTGGTTATTTTTAAATTGACGCAGAGAAATACAAGATGAGGTGCCTTGGTATGCTTTTTGCCGATGACGTCATCTTAGTGAATGAGACTAGAGCAAGAGTCAATGCTAAATTAGAATTGTGGATAAAAACTTTGGATGCTAGAGGCTTTAGGATAAGTAGAACTAAAACATAGTATGTGGAGTGTAATTTTAGTGATATTTAGAACACAACTGAGGAAGTAGTGAATCTTGATGGTCAAGAGATACTTAAGAGAGACCGTTTCTGATATTTAGTCTCGATTATACAAAGAGATGAGAAGATTTGTGAAGATGTTATATATAGGATCCACGCAGGGTGGCTTAAGTGGAGAAGTGTCAGTGGTATTTTGTGTGACAAACGTATATCTTTGAAGTTGATGGAAAAATTTTATAGGACGGATGTTAGACCGACAATGATGTATGGAGCAGAGTGTTAGGCAACAAAGAAACAACATGTCCAAAAAATGAGTGTAGCGGAGATAAGGATGCTAAGATGGATGTGCGGTAAAACAATGAAGGATAGAATTAGAAACGAGCATATACGAGAAATGTTAAAGGTAGCTCTAATCCAAGATAAGTTAAGAGAGAATCGCCTCAGGTGGTTTGGACATGTCATACGTAGACCTCGTAGTGCTCCCGTTAGAAAGAGTGATTTGATAAGTATTAAAGGTAGATTTAGGGGTAAATGAAGACCTAAACTAACTTGGGTGAAAATGGTGAGAAAATATATGATAGTTTGTGACCTTACAGAATATATTGTGCTAAACCGAGCAGAATGGAAAACCAAGATTCTTGTAGCCGACCCCAATTATTTGGGAAAATGCTTTGTTGTTGTTTTTTTTTTAGGGAAAAGGTGGAATCTGGCACCCTATTTCATTAATAAGAGCTTAATGAAATAAACCCAGAGTACCGGGCCAAAGTACAAACTACAGACAGAAAATAAAATATATATGAAGCAACATGACGCGTACAAACAACAAATCCCTCCAACAACCCTGGAGGGTGGGCCGACAAACAAGCTCGGACCAGCAAAATTGTAAGTATGTCATTTTAGCTTCGCACAGTGCCTCCACGTCACATGCACACCTACCTGAAACAAGTCTGGCAGGATTTTATCACCCGTCGATCCCTGCCTTCACCTCGCTAGGGGGACCCCATCTTTGGGCCCAAGCCCCGTAGATCGAATTCTGACCCCACGGCACAAATCGCACCCTCCCCCCATCTCCACCACCCATCCTACAAACACGCCAATAGCTCCCACAGCCGCTACCAAAGAGATAGCCGTGAAGAGGATACCTTCACATCTCACACGATAGCGCTTTCTCAGGTAATTTCTCACCAAACAAGTATCTTGCTCACCCCACCAAACACCACGCTCCAGGAGAGAGCCGTGGAAAGGATAACTTCACCTCTCTCACGCCCTAGCTCTCTCCGGCAATTTCTCACCACACAAACTTATCTCGACTTACACTCCCAATCCGGGAGAAGAGACGACGTCGTCACGAGCCAGTGGCCTAAGCTGGAGGAAGCTCAATAGCCTGATAGTAGGCGCTGTGAAGACTGCACCGGCGACATTGTAGGAAACACAGTGCCACAAACACAGCACAGTGCCACAAACCCCACACCAACTCACTCCTGTCTCTCACAGACCAACCATACCCAAACCCCACACCTACTCACCCCCATCACCATACCGAACTACCGACCTCACACACTTGAATCCTAGATCCATGGTGTTCGCAACAACAAGCGCGGGAGGATGCTCTAGCGCGACATAGTCGCTCCGCGACAGTTGAGACAAGTGAGCGCACATCATAGAGGGTCCCCATCTTTGGGCCCAAGCTCCACAATCATGCAAGACAGCCTAATTCGCTCATCATAGCGACTCGCAGATAGAGAAGCACACCCGGCATCTTCACACGCATTACCAACCCTTGCAAAAACCAAATCAAAGCCAGAGATCGCCGTGATTGGCCCCGAGAGTGTGGACATGGTGGCAAGCACGAAGAACATCCTGGCAAACATCTAGCAAAGCTACCCAATCCCAATCTAACTCAAACCCCAACCCCAAACACCTCACCCCCAAACCCCCACCAACAGAGGACGACGGCGCTGGATGTCGCCGGGGAGGCTGGCTGGCTAGGAGCGTCGCTTGCCGGCCATCGACGGCGCGACGACAGAGACGGGAGGGGAAGGCTTGGAAGAGTAGGGAGATTGGGGAGGGGGAAGGCGTGGAGGGGAAGGCGAGTAGGTGGATTTTGGGGGGGGGGGCAAAGTGATCGGGGCGAAGTGGATTTGGCTGGCCAGGAGCGTCGCACGACAGCCTTCGACGGCTCGATGGCAGAGATGGGAGGGAAAGGCATTGACGAGTAGGGAGATCGGAGAGGGGAAGGCGTGGAGGGAGCGAGGGAGGCGGACGTGGCGTTGAACGGCGGTCGGGGAGGGGGCGGCGCGATCCCGGCCGCCACCCTCTCCAACCTCTCTACAGATCTAGGGTTTTGTTTTTGGGGTTTTTTTGGAGGAGTTTTTCTCTCTAGAAAATCTAGAGTGAGAAATTCTTCAATGGTGAAGGTCCCCTTTTCTGTTTCTTGCCACAGGCTTGTACTTGTGTGTTTTGTTATCTCTCGTCAATGCTTTGTTGTTGTTGTTGTTGTTGTATATTGGCATGAATATTCGAAATTAACGTTAAGAACTGTATAATTCTTACCGCTTGTAAAGCACTCTGACACCTCTGGAACGGGTTACCTGGAAATACCAAACATCCATCCCCAATGGAAAGGGAGAAAAGAGCAAAATTGATAAGCTAAAGTTCGATAAAAATCTCAAAAAAGAAAAGCAGTACAAGAGTTAAAAAAAAAATAACACTTTCAGCAGAACTTGTAAAACTACTCTGTTACATATGGAGACACATAACTGAACCAAAAAAAAGTTAATGAAGGGAAAAGCAAAGGATAAAATCTAAAATATTTTACATATACACATGTGTTAGTGAAATTAACATTTGAACCAAATATAAGATATGAAATCACCTAAACTAGAGTTTCCTGAGGAAGAGCTCGGATAAATTCCGTTGTTTATATGCTCATGAAGGATTGAATTCTGAAACGGAATGAGATAATTTGTAGCTCAAATTCAAGATGGAGATTGTCAGATGCATGTAAGCAAATACAACTGTAGATGCTTGTAGACATGGAGATGGTTTGTTTCAAATGAATTCATAAGATGATCAAGAATATGATATCAGAGTTAACCTTATGACCAACCAATCACTCTTCTAAAGGAAAATATTACCTAGATGTCATTAGACAATCCACAATTCACGTCGACGAGGTTATACAGGTTAGTGATTTATTGCAAGAAGGCATATTTTAAGTAGAAAAAAATCAAGGTGGATTCAGCATTTCCAAACGAGAAGGATTTATCTAGATTATAGTAGCACATTATATCACTACCAAGTACACTACTTTGATGCATACATGAATTTAGGAAATAGAAAAGGCACATCAATTTGTAAATTCCCTCAAATGGACAAATCAATGACCCAATTCATCTTCAGAATGAAGGAAACAAATGCCAGCATCACATTTTAAGGTAACTGTGATGGTGAGGAAGCAACGATGCAACACGCTACGGAGAACTCTTCCACTTTTCCCTCTTCTTTGCTTTTCTTTATTTCTTTTCTTGTTCAGTTACATTTTTAAATTTTAAAAATTTAGAGAAAGGGTATGGAAATATATTTCTGCAATGGTGATACAACCTGAAGCTCTAGCTCACAGAATTGCCTTAGCTAGTAAATAAAATGGTTATCTTGCTTCATTGAAAGTCTAAATTTGAAAGTGCATTTAGACAGCCACTATTTGTTAGAAAACAGATGTTTTGACACTATTTTAATTAACCATTTTTTTTGAGGCAATTTTGAGTAAGATCCACTATAAATTAGAGAGGCATCTTTATGGATTTTTGTTCTTCTCCATGAATACTTTAAAATCATATATTCACCTGCTCAAAATGGTTATAGGGTGAATGAAAAATTGCCTCCCTAAGTGAGCTGCTTGAAATGGAAGAAATTAGGTTGGAAAACTTAAAAGCTTTAGTCTCACATCGAAAAAGCTTGGAGAACTAAATGGGTATATATTAATACCCCCAACTTTGGCTTGGTAAGAAAGCAAGAAAAGAGGCTCTCTCTTGCACGTAAGGGGTGCAAATCTTGGACCCATTATATGCAGCTTATGTACACCGGCACATTCTGCGGATACAAATGTCGGACCAAATTGACCACCCCGCATGAGCTTCTTTTTGGACTCAATTTAACCTTTTTCCAACCTGAAATTATTTTGGTTGCTGAACACTTTCGTAACAGCCAAAAACATTTATTTGGTTTTTATTGGCTTTTATTGGTCTATTCCTCCATAAAGCTCTGTAATAGCCAAAAAAAGTTTATTTGGCTTTTATTGCAATTGATTAGTTTGTTCCCTATGGATTCTATAGAAGGATAGCTCCCCTTCTCATTCGATACACCAAAGAATTTTTTCTCTTCTCTCAGTTTCTTGTTCTTCTGTTCTTCTATTTTTGGGTCCATCGGTGATAGAGTCTGACACTTGTTCAGTTTGTTGGGAGTAAACTAAGTGCTGCGTAGCTACTCATACAACCGTTTTATCCTTGGGAACAAACGTCGTTTACAATCCTCTAACTCCCGGTGAGGAGGCGTAACCGTTTTAAGGAGATTCTGTGAAACACAAAACTTGGTTTGGATTTCCTTATGGATTAAGAACTCACTCTCTCTTTATATAAAAGAGAGAGTGAGTTCTTAATCCATAAGGAAATCCAAACCGAGTTTTGTGTTTCACAGAATCTCCTTGAAACAGTTACGATATATATATATATATATATATATATATATATATATATATATATATATTGTAATACCCTAGGTTTTTAAATTATTTTTAAAGATTAATAAATGAATTAAAATGATTTTGGAGGTTTAATAAATATTTTTCTGAAGATTTATTTTTTTACACGTGCAAATATTTTCTTGGGAAGTTCAAAGTCAAAAATTATTTTGAGAAAAACTCATTATTTATTATTAGATATTATTTGTGAATTTTCTGGATTTTTCTGGTATTTATTGGACCTATTTGCAAATATTACAAAAAGATGGACTTTTGTGCAAAATTACCACTTGGAGTAAAAACTCCGGATTTTTTGATTCTTGGGCTGGTTATAATTCCTAGTCAACTTAGGGTTAAAAGTTTTACTTTTTTTTTGATGAATTTGATTTATTTTACAAGTTTCGATAAAAGAGGATCTTTTTGCAAAATTATCATTTTGAGGGGGTAAAAGTGCAAATTCGTTTTCTGGACCTCTTAAACAGTGCCGGCTGACTTTATGATTGTTGTTTTTGTTTTTAAATCTAAAATAAATTGGTTTTTATCATGTTTCCAAGTATATGGATCTATATATGTAAAGATGTGTTTTAAAAGGAGTATTTTTGCAAATGTGTTCAAAACCCTAAAACCTTGGATCCCGGCCTCTTAAAGGGTGGAGTGCAGCCGTCTTTCGCTGCACAACACAAGTTATTTCATTATTTTATTTTCTTGGAGTTTTAAAGCAAAAGATCTTGGATTTCCTCCGAAGGAGGGATTTTTCGTATTGCTTTATTATCTTCGTTTGATCTCTTCAACAAGGTGAGTGACATGTTTTGTTTTCTTTTGTTTTATGTATGCTATACGTAATGATCTATCGATTAGAAAGCATGCTAGGAGTTTGTATGATGATATGTGAAGTTTTGATGAGGAGATGAATTAAAAGTGAAAACTTTCATGAAACTATATTATTGATGATTGGAACCCTAATTTGTTGACTTGAGATTGTTAGAGAACTGAATAGAAATCATGAGTAGGATGATTTCCTTCATATACTTGCTGTTTTAACTTATCATGATGTGTTGTATGATGATATTGCATAAAAGTGGATAAAAAGATTACCTTTACTTGTGTGTAAATGCATAACTCTACTTGGGGATTTTTCGTTGAGTAGAACTTGATTAGTGATTGTTATAATTGCTCATATGCATGGACAAATTATTGTGAATGATTGTGGATGGGTTTAATGGCTATTGAATATAAGAATCAAGTCTTGGAGTTTGAGAAAGGGGTTTAGATTTGGATCTATGCATTATGATCAATTTGGGAATTTCGTGATTTTTTGAAGTTTTGAGAAGTTTTCAATTGGATATGATTGGTTTTAGTACTGAGATTAAATCTAAATATTTCACTATTTCTAATTGATGAGTTTTGAAGTTTTCTTGGCGCACAAACATGTGCACATATATCTTATTTCGTTGTTTTCGAAGAAATTGGGTTTTCATGTGTTTTGATGGAGTTTTGATTAGATTTCAATTGTTTTGGTTCTGAGATAGTTTAAAACTCTTTACTACTCTTATTGATGGATTTTTGAAGTCTAAACTGATGTTAAAATTCGTATTCGAACATATATGTTTATAAGATGTTGTTTTGAAAGATTTTTGGGTAAAACTCCTATTTCGAGATCTTGATATGTTTTGATGTATTTTAATAACCCCTATATGTTATACAAGTTACAATTAATTATCTCAGGAAATTTGTTCTTCAAATTTGTGATTTTTTTTACAAGGTGAAATCGTGTATCGGTTAAAACATGCACAACCTTTAAACTATAGTCTGGAGGTCGGACAGTCGACCGACCAATGTCGACTGTCGACTGTCGGGGTCCTGGCCGAAGTATTTTCCTGAGTCTCAAATTTTCCTGCGGGACAGTCGACTGACTACCTTATGCAGTCGACTGTCTCTGCTCTGAATTAATGTTTTCTTTAAGTGTTGGATTTTTCTGCGGGACAGTCGACTGTCCAGATTACACAGTCGACTGCTACTGCTCTGATTGTGGTTTTCTTGAGTCTTCAAATTTTTCTGCGGGACAGTCGAATGGCTACAGTATGCGGTCGACTGCCACTACACTGCTTGATATTTTCTTGAGTTTGGATTTTACGTGGGACAGTCGACTGACTACCCTATGAAGTCGACTGCTATCGCTCTGACTGATGTTTTCTTAAGTTTTCTGATGCTTCTTTTGATCGATTGTTCCTTCAATATTATACTGTTTTAAAAGATGTTTTGCTACAGATTAAAAATTTTTTACAAAGATTTATATTGGAGCTTTAAATGTATTCTTTTGGACCTTATTTGAGTTATATGTGTTTTCAAAGGAATTGATGTTTTGTGATATTCTACAACTTAAAAATGTAATTTTCAGTTATTTAATAGATTTAGTATTTATTTGGATTCTGGAATTTTATATAAGATTTGGATTTTTGTTGATTTAAGAAGTTTCTTCATATAATCGTTTTGACGATGGATTTGTGAGTTTTATTGGAAGTTTTGGTCTTGATGGATGAGTTGTGAATCTCTAGGAGTTGAGTGGGAGTCCTGTAAACCGGCAGATGAGATTTGTTGATTTAGACCAGTTGGGTCTTGGGGTTGTTGTTGAGTATTTAAGTTCGGCATGATACACTAACTCTAGAGATGAGACTTTTTTGTGTTTTAATAATAACCAACTTAAGGATAGGCACTAGTGGAGATGTGATGGAACTTGGGAAGCGTAAGTATATACTTTTGGTCTGTTTAGTCCAACGGATGCATTCCAGGACTGCTTGTTTTCCTTCTCGAGAGGACATTTGTATGTTCACGTGTCGAGGGTCTGCAGGCCTATTCACGTAGCATGCAAAGTGCATTTGCGTGTCGAGGGTTGGCAGGCCTATTCACGGGATGTACTCGGTGTATCTGCACTTCGAGAGCCTCACAAGCCTATTCTTGGGGTACACGGTTAGGAGGTGATTCTCCATGTTGAAGAGCTATTCTTACATGATGCTTGCGCGTCGAGGGCTGTGATGCCTATTCGCAGAGTATTCTGGATCTTGTTTCTATCACCGTAGTAGGATTAGTTGCATAACGAGGAATTTAACCCTATAAAGTGGAGATCATTAAGGGCTTGCACCAGACCTATGTAGTATGGAATGCATAGAATCCGACAAGTATGCATTAGAGAATCAGCATGTAGCTATTGTGTTTTCTTGACTTGGTTTTATGCTTGTATTTTCCCGTTTTTCCTACACTTGATACTTAGGCTAGATTCAATTGATATTTTCATGTATTACTTAATACTATCTTATATTCCTTGATGTTTTCATGATTTACTTATTGTTATTTCTTATTTTATTTATTCTTGCTGTTAATACATGTTGTTGATGACTCTATGCTTTATGTTTTATTTATGTTGTTTTCTTTTGATTTCACTCACACCGTTATGACTGACCCCTGTAGTTTTGGGGGTTAGGGTTGTCTCTAGCCTCATATTTTACAGGTAGGTGCTTATAGCTTTGGACTTGGATGCTTGAGATAGAATGATGTTAGGGCTTATGTAAAATTGTAAAAGAAAGTGTTGTAAAGAAAGTTTGTAATTCAAGGTGTTTTGTATTCCGCTGTGTTTTGTAAACAAGTGTTGTAATAAAAGTTGAAATAAAAGTTATCTGTGTTTTGGCTATGTTTACTATTGCAATTGAAGTTGATGCTGGGAATTGTGTGACATATTTCTGAGATATCATATTGGAAATTCGGGGTGCTACAGAGATTGGTATCAGGGCATGCTTCAATGGTAATAATAAGCATATTATAAAAATAAACCTAGGTGTGGACACTAGAGCGTGTGTACCAAGGCGTGGACATTAGAGTGTGAGTATCACATAGAGTTAGAACATGATGTTTTGGTTTGGGGTATAGTTGGAGTTTCACCATGGGATGTGGATATGAATGTGAATTGTGTTCTGATGCTCTAACTTTATCCTCGTTTTGCAGTATTCAATAGAATGGCAGGACCCAGAACCAGGAATGGTGGTAATGGTGATGGGGCAAAAGGTTCCCATGGGTCAGGACTTGATCTTGAGACTGAGATTTTCAGGTTGTATCAGACCTTGAACACATTCATGGCAGCTAATATGGTGCAGAATCAGAATCAGAATCAGGGGGCTGGACCAGTGTTTGTTAATGCTGATCCGATCACGCAAGTTGAGTCCTTCAAGCAGATGAAGTTGCCTGTGTTTGAGGGGCAGTCTGATCCAGATAGGGCTGATGATTAGATTAGACAAATGGAGATGGTCTTCGAAGTCTTAGAGACTCCAACAGTCAATAAGGTGAAATTGGCTGCGATGCAGTTAGAAAAGGATGCTGGCGTTTGGTGGCAGTCAGTGAAGAGGACCTTTGGAGATCAGCAAGTGATTTGGGAGGCTTTTCTGGATGAGTTCAGGGATCATTTCTTTCCTCTATATATTTAGGAGAAGAAGGCAACATAATTCTTGAACCTGCAGCAAGGCAATTTGACAGTGCGCGAATATGAGACTAAGTTCGCTCAGCTGTCAAGGAATGCTCCGGAGCTGATTGTTGATGAAGCAAAGAAGGCCAAGAAATTCGAGCTGGGCTTGAGGCCAAACTTGAGGTCGAAGATGATTCCATTGGGCATCAAGAGGTTTGATAAGCTGGTCAGGAGAGCAGCTATGATAGAAGAAGATATGAATTAGTTTCAGAAGAAGCAGAAGACCTAGAACAAGAACAAGAGGCCAACAGATAGTCAGAGTGAGAAGGAGTTTTCAGCGAAGCATGGCAAGTTCAGTAGGCCAGTGCAGAAGGCACCCACGATTCAAGGCGTGACTTGTTTCAACTGTGGGGAGGCAAGTCATTATTAGGTAGCATGCACCAAGCCTCGGAGGGCACATGTTTGTTATCTGTGTGGTCGTGAAGGGCATCTCAGACCAAACTGTTTGCAGTTGAAGAATGATGGTACAGGAAGAGGCAAAGTTCATAGGCAGGGGTGAGTGTTCGCATTGATTGAGGAGGATGCGGGTAACTCAGGGATGTGATCCAGGGTGTGCAAGAATTTTGAATTCATTCATTTATGTATTAAATAAAACTTTGTTTGAGAATAAATTGGAGATTTGAGTATCAATCTTCATGTAACAGAATTTATTTTGGTTAATAGAATAAAAACAAAAGTTTTATTTGATATTGGTTCTTGCATACAATTGTGTTGCCCAATTTTTGCTTAAGTCTTAGGTGTGGTACCTAAGGTGTTTCCTGGCAGAGCCTTGACGGTGGCAACATCATCAGGGGAAGGATTGATTGCTGATCGATATTATGAAGAATGTGATATCGAGAGTGGTGAGAGATTATTTGGTATTGATATCTTTGAGCTGCCAGTTTAAGGTAGCTTTCCTTAGTCATGTCCTTTCTTAGGAGGGAGTGGCCACTGATCCTCGAAAGGTTAAAGCAGATGGTGGAAGGTCAGAAGTTAGATGCAGAGATTCATAGATTGTTGCAGCATGGTTTCGATGGCAAGTTATCAGAGTGCGCAGCGGGAGCTACTTGGGAGTCGGAGGATTGCATGCAGAAGATTTTTCCTGAACTTTTGTATGATTGTGTTCTTTTGTATGACTGTGCTCCTAGAGTTGAATTGTATTTCTTTTGTTAGATTACTTTCTCTTGTGTAATTGTAATTCTTAAACTATGTTTCTATTTATTAGATTTCATTTCCTTTTGCTTATCTTTTGTTTGGACCCTATTAGTAGTAGTTCTGAGGACAAAACTATTCTAAGGAGGGAGTGATGTAATACCCCAGATTTCTAAATATTGTTTTTAAGATTAATAAACGAATTTAAATGATTTTGGAGATTTAATAAATTTTTTTATGAAGATTTATCTTTTTACACGTGCTAATATTTTCTTGGGAAGTCCAAAGTCAAAAATTATTTTGAGAAAACTCATTATTTATTATTAGATATTATTTGTGAATTTTTTGAATTTTTCTGATATTTATTGGATCTATTTGCAAATATTACAAAAAGAGGGACTTTTGTGCAAAATTATCACTTGGAGTAAAAACTCTAGATTTTCGGATTCTTGGGCTGGGTATAATTCCTAGTCAATTCAGGGTTAAAAATTATACTTTTTTTTTGATGAATTTGATTTATTTTACAAGTTTCGATAAAAGAGGATCTTTTTGCAAAATTGTCATTTTGAGTGGTAAAAGTGCAAATTCATTTTCTGGGCCATTTAAACAGTGCTGGCTGACTTTATGATTTTTGTTTTTGTTTTTAAATCTAAAATAAATTGGTTTTTATCATGTTTCCAAGTATATGGATCTATATATGTAAATATGTGTTTTAAAAGGAGTATTTTTGCAAATGTGTTCAAAACCCTAAAACCTTGGATCCCGGCCTCTTAAAGGGTGGAGTGCAGCCTTCTTTCGTTGCACAACACAAGGTATTTCATTATTTTATTTTCTTGGAGTTTTAAAGCAAAAGATCTTGGATTTCCTCCGAAGGAGGGATTTTTCGTATTGCTTTATTATCTTCGTTTGATCTCTTCAACAAGGTGAGTGACATGTTTTGTTTTCTTTTGTTTTATGTATGCTATATGTGATGATCTATCGATTAGAAAGCATGCTAGGAGTTTGTATGATGATATGTGAAGTTTTGATGAGTAGATGAATTAAAAGTGAAAACTTTCATGAAACTATATTATTGTTGATTGGAACCCTAATTTGTTGACTTGAGATTGTTAGAGAACTGAATAGAAATCATGAGTAGGATGCTTTCCTTCATATACTTGCTGTTTTAACTTATCATGATGTGTTGTATGATGATATTGCATAAAAGTGGATAAAAAGATTACCTTTACTTGTGTATAAATGCATAACTCTACTTGGGGGTTTTTCGTTGAGTAGAACTTGATTAGTGATTGTTATAATTGCTCATATGCATGGACAAATTATTGTGAATGATTGTGTATGGGTTTAATGGCTATTGAATATAAGAATCAAGTCTTGGAGTTTGAGAAAGGGGTTTAGATTTGGATCTATGCATTATGATCAATTTGGGGATTTCGTGATTTTGTGAAGTTTTGAGAAGTTTTCAATTGGATATGATTGGTTTTAGTACTGAGATTAAATCTAAATATTTCACTATTTCTAATTGATGAGTTTTGAAGTTTTCTTGGCGCACAAACATGTGTACATATATCTTATTTCGTTGTTTTCGAAGAAATTGGGTTTTCGTGTGTTTTGATGGAGTTTTGATTGGATTTTAATTGTTTTGGTTCTGAGATAGTTTTAAACTCTTTACTACTCTTATTGATGGATTTTTGAAGTCTAAACTGATATTAAAATTCGTATTCGAACATATATGTATATAAGATGTTGTTATGATAGATTTTTGGGTAAAACTCCTATTTCGAGATCTTGATATGTTTTGATGTGTTTTAATAACCCCTATATGTTATACAAGTTACAATTAATTATATCAGGAAATTAGTTCTTCAAAATTGTGATTTTTTTTACAAATTGGAATCGTGTATCGGTTAAAACACGCACAACCTTTACACTGCAGTCTGGAGGTCTGATAGTCGACCGAACAATATCGACAGTTGACTGTCGGGGTCCTGACCGAAGTATTTTCTTGAGTCTCGAATTTTCCTGCAGAACAGTCGACTGACAACCTTATACAGTCGACTGTCTCTGCTCTAAATTAATGTTTTCTTTAAGTGTTGGATTTTCCTACGGGACAGTCGACTACCCAGATTACACAGTCGACTACTACTGCTCTGATTGTGGTTTTCTTGAGTCTTCAAATTTTTCCGCGGGACAGTCGAATGGCTACAGTATGCGGTCGACTGCCACTGCACTGCTTGATATTTTCTTGAGTTTGGATTTCACGTGGGACGGTCGACTAACTACCCTATGAAGTCGACTACTACAACTCTGACTGATATTTTCTTGAGTTTTCTGATGCTTCTTTTGATCGATTGTTCGTTCAATATTATATTGTTTTAAAAGATGTTTTGCTACAGATTAAAAATATTTTACAAAGATTTATATTGGAGCTTTAAATGTATTCTTTTGGACCTTATTTGAGTTATACGTGTTTTTAAAGGAATTGATGTTTTGTGATATTCTACAACTTAAAAATATGATTTTCAGTTATTTAATAGATTTAGTATTTATTTGGATTCTGGAATTTTAAATAAGATTTGGATTTTTTTTTGATTTAAGAAGTTTATTCATATAATCGTTTTGACGATGGATTTGTGAGTTTTATTGAAAGTTTTGGTCTTGATGGATAAGTTGTGAATCTCTAGGAGTTGAGTGGAAGTCCTGTGAACTGGCAGATGAGATTTGTTGATTTAGACCAGTTGGGTCTTGGGGTTTTTGTTGAGTATTTAAGTCCGGCAGGATACACTAACTCTAGAGATGATGCTTTTTGTGTTTTAATAATAACCAACTTAAGGACAGGCACTAGTGAAGATGTGATGGAACTTGGGAAACGTAAGTATATACTCTTGGTCTGTTTAGTCCAACGGGTGCATTCCAGGACTGTTTGTTGTCCTGTCTCGAGAGGACATTTATATGTTCGCGTGTCGAGGGTCTGCAGGCCTATTCACGGAGCATGTAGGGTGCATTCGCGCATCGAGGGTCGGTGGGCCTATTCACGGGATGTACTCGGTGTATCTGTACGTCGAGGGCCTCGCAAGCCTATTCGTGGGGTACACGGTTGGGAGGTGATTCTCCATATTTTAGAGCTATTCTTACATGATGCTTGCGCGTCGAGAGCTGCGGTGCCTATTCGCAGAGTATTCTGGATCTTGTTTCCATCACCGTAGTAGGATTAGTGGCATAATGAAGGATTTAACCCTATAAAGTGGAGATCGTTAAGGGCTTGCACCGGACCTATGTAGTATGGAATGCATAGAATCCGACAAGTATGCATTAGAGAGTCAACATGTAGCTATTGTGTTTTCTTGACTTGGTTTTATGCTTGTGTTTTCCCATTTTTCCTACACTTGACACTTAGGCTAGATTCACTTGATGTTTTCATGTATTACTTAATACTATCTTTTATTCCTGATGTTTTCATGCTATACATATTGTTATTTCTTATTTCATTTATTCTTACAGTTAATACATGTTGTTGATGACTCTATGCTTTATGTTTTATTTATGTTGTTTTCTTTTGATGTCACTCACACCGTTATGGCCGACCCCTGTAGTTTTGGAGGTTAGGATTGTCTCTAGCCTCATGTTTTACAGGTAGGTATTATAGCTTTGGACTTGGATTCTTGAGATAGAGTGATGTTAGGGCTTATGTAAAATTGTAAAAGAAAGTGTTGTAAAGAAAGTTTGTAATTCAAGGTATTTTGTATTCCGCTGTGTTTTGTAAACAAGTGTTGTAATAAAAGTTAAAATAAAAATTATCTATGTTTTGGCTATGTTTACTATTACAATTGAAGTTAATGCTGGGAATTGTGCCACGTATTTCTGAGATATCATATTGAAAATTCGGGGCGCTACATATATATAGTCTGATACTTGTTCAGTTTGTTGAGAGTAAACTAAGTGCTGCATTGCTACTCATACAGTTGTTTTATCCTGGGGGACAGACATCGTCTACAATCCAACACCCGATGATGAGGTGTAACTGTTTTAAGGAGATTGTGTGAAACAAAAAACTCTGTTTGAATTTCCTTATGGTTTTCGTAATTTTCTCTCTCTCTATATATAGGGATTCTCCATTGCAACGCAGTGTAACGTGCAAATGGTGCAAACCACTGATGTCGCTATTTAGGATAGCGGATCATGCTTAATATATCTATGCCGCTTTCCTGAATAGCAACATCACTGGTTTACACGCGTTTGCAACGCTACAGTGTGTTTGCAATGGAGAATCCCTCGTGTGTGTGTGTGTGTGTGTGTGTGTGTATACTAGGTTTGCCCATTGACACATGCCTACTGCACGTCTTCAGAAAGGTGCACTTTGTTTGATCATATAAAATAGTTTTGGAGGTTCTGCAAATTAATTGAAGTAGCAAACATAGAGCAAAAACATATTATATGATTTTTTTGATTTATTTTGAAAGTTTTTTAATTTTTAATTTTTTTAGTTTTTAAAAAAGAAATTAAAAAAATTTTATTTTCTTATTTTTTTTAATAGAAGAAGGAGGGAGGGAGAGAGAGAGAGAGAAAGAAAAAATAATTAAATAAATATAGGTTGTTTTGGGTGGGGGATTTGAATTTGAGTTTTGGGGGGAAAACTTTTGGATGGAAAAATATGTTTTGTGATGTTAGATCTGAGCCTTAGATTTTTTGAGGGATTGAAGGAAAGCCACTTGATAGCTTTCTTTGTGTTTTATTATATAGATAGTTTTTTGAGTTTACTTTGTGAATTTTTTGTACTTGCAATTTTACCACATTTCCTCTAACACTATTGACAGGGAAGTTTGAAACATTAATTAGATTATCCAAATTGTTTTAACTTGTTACAGAAACCAGTATCTATATTATATTAAAGTAAATGATTTCTACTATTACTGAGCTTCAACAGGAGTTGCTTAGGAGTTGCTTCTCATACTTAGTTGTTGTTGTGCATACTTTTATTCACCATGAGAATCACCTGATATGCACAATGAAATACATTTTTGTAACTTTTATTTCCTTGCTGCTACATTATACGGGTCTTGACAATGTCAGCAGGTGTAGTTACAAGTGTCTCGATAATTCTAACTTTTCCACTTGAGCTTCACACTGATATAAAAACAAAGTTATTATTGACATAAAGCATAAAGAAGTAAAGAAAACTTTATTGAGATGATTATAATTGAGTACAATATATTCTATACATAAGAGAGGAACAAAAACAAAAGTACTACAATTTTCGATATGGAACTAAACTAATTACTATTTCAACATTCCCCCTCAAGCTGGTGCGTAGATGTTGTCGAAGCCAAACTTGCTCAAGAATATCTGAAAAAGCTTAGGAGGTAGTACTTTAGTTATGATATTAGCAAGTTATTCATCGGATCGGACATATGAGAATGAGAACACTTTCTTCTTCCACTCATCATGAACGAAGTGACAATCGATCTCAATGTGTTTTGTGCACTTATGAAACACTGAATTTTCAGAAATATGCATAGCAACTTAGAGATTACAATACAATGGAATTGAAGATGATATTGGGATTGCTAAGCCTCGAATGAGAGATTTGAGCCATAAATCTCAATAACTCGGTATTTAGATTATACACTTGATTTAGCTATAACAGGTTACGTCTTGCTTTTCCGCGATACTAGATTTCCTCCAAAAAATACAAAGTATCCACTAGTTGATCGCCTATCATCAACTGACCTTGCTCAGTCAGCATCAGAATAACCTTGTAAAGAAATTGATTCACCAAGCTTGAAGAGAAGTCCCTATCTTAAAACCTTCTTAAGGTAACGAAGAATGTTGACCACTACTTCCCAACGAGTGGTGGTCGGTGCATGTATAAACTAGCTAACTCGACGAACTATATAGGCAATATCTGATCTACTTACTGAGAGATATATGAGTTTGCCAACCAACCGACGATATTGTCATGGATCAGGAAACAAAGCATCATTGGAAAAGGATGAGCTTAATATTGGGATCCATTGGTGTTTCACAGGGGCGACATCCCAACATTCCTGTCTCAGAAAGAATATCAAGAACATACTTCCTTTGTGAATAAAAGATGTCATCCTTTGTGTGTGCAACCTCAATGCTACGAAAGTATCGGAGATGACCAAGATCCTTTGTTTGAAAGATTTGTGCTAACTTCTGCTTGATGTCTGCAATACCTTACCAGTCTGTCACACCCCGCTTCCCAAAAATACGGAATGCAAGCACGTGACATAGCCCAGCGAATGACTTGCATCATTTATAGGCTATCATTGATTCAACTCAACAATATAAAACATGAAGTAATACAACCACGCATGCAATAAAAGAAGTAATCACATAAATAACCGTACTTGAAATTTTAAGCATAAATAACCAATATGAAATAAATTTAACATCTGGAATCGACAATAACATTATTCGGGTCGAAATCTCACAAATACAATAATGTCCAATTATTAAAGTTCACAAAGAGAAACAATATTTATTCAATGGCGTAGCAACACAAGTCTTTCACCAATATTGTTCTCCTAGTCCATCAGGAAAATCTCCCTGATTACCTGTAAGCTGTTCATCTAAAGAGAGGAAAAATGTCCTTAGAGCAAGTCGTGGACAGCAAGTAGAGAAACAGAGAACAATGATAATATCGGTATAACGATGAATTCAATGGACGATGAAATCAATAGTATTGAACAGTGACAATGCGATAATAGTACAATGTGCAATAACGATGATTTACAACGATAACAATAAACAATAACAATAATGGTAAACAATAACGATAACACTGTTCAATAAAGGTGACAATATGCAATGACAATACGATAAAAATCTTAAGTCTATTATTCATTTTTATCCTAACTAATGCACGTACTACTACATCCCATACTACATGTTCCATGCATACAATCAATTTTTTTTAGACTAAGGTGGTAGATTCTATAGGTCATGTACTCACACGATAACAATAGTAATTTCTTGCACAATAACGATAACAATAGTCGGCATGATAGATCCTAAAACAATACACAATGAATTGGAATACTGCATTTAGTAATCCAACAATAAATCGATAGCACTAGCCAACATAATATTTTGGGAACAAAGTCCACAATACCGAGTACAGTCACTATATTATCAACTACCCTTTCAGCCCTTAACCCCGGCTTGATTAACATTCTTTATTCAATTAACATACAATAATGCGATTAACAAGGGACACTAGAAAAGATGGCAACACAATCCTAAGATCATGCAATATACTCTATACAATTAAATGCACCAAATATAACATTATAGATTAAATTGTATGTTATTAAACATAGGAATCCAATTCTGGACAGCATTAGGTTGCTGTACCAAAATCAGAATTCTCGTTGCTACGAAATAGAAAATGTGGATCCATCAGAAGTTCTAGAAACTAGACTCCTGTCCGGTTCCAACGCATATAATTAAGGTACATAAAAGTTGTGGCAACATGTATCAAAACTGCAAACTACACAGGATTTGTGTTCAGCCAGAACTTATAAAATTGTGTTTATACCTACGAAATAGGACTGAAATAGCATTAATGAATTCCAGGAAAATTAGGAAATGTTCTCTAGTGTGTCTAGTATCAGCATGAAAAATTTTAAGTCATTATCTTACCGGTAGCATGGTTAAATTAATTGTGAATCAAAGTGGGACTGCAATTTTTAGAATCTGGAATTGTACGACACAGCAGCAGTAAAACTGTGATATCTCACAAACCGTAACTCGGAATTCAATTCCGTCAAAGGTATAGTAAACTAGACATCTGGGGCTACATTTTATATTCAAGAAGTTATTGATTTTGGTGACATTATCTAGGTAGAAACAGTATGGTAATGTTCACGTCGGCGATAATTTTCAGAATGTCAACATATTCTTTTTGAATAAAAAGATTAAATTGTTAAGAACGGTGAGTTGGGGGTTAACAATCATAAATCATAGCAAGCTATACCTATGTGAACATGTCATTAAGATGTATAATGTCTATAATCTTACTAATCACAAACAACTAACACACTAATATCAATCATATAAGCCATCAATAGTAGTATGCAATCTATAATTGTTGTGAGATGTCATGACATGAAATACAATAATAATTTCTATTCCTATATTCAATAATTAACTATATAAATGCATGCAAGATCTCTATATATTGGAGGCAAAAGATGGCACGAAGTCAAGACTACTACTTGGATTCGCTCGTGTAAATCCGTAGTATCCCAACGATGAACAACAATAGCAATATACAATAATCAATTTGGATCTACTTGCGGAATTCAATAAATAATTTCGAATACGATTCAATATAATTCGAAAGTGAGGTGACTTGCCTTTAGATGACGATTAGATCCGATAATTTGAGAATAACAGGATCGGAACCCGGTGACGAGCAAACGATCACGATGATCACGATTGGGCACGGATATCGTTGATCAAGATGGTGATCAAGATGAAGATCAAGCGAATCCAACGACTGAGATTGAACATAAATTATATAAGAATTAGAAGATTACCGAAAGAGTAAATATACCATGATTGACAATTTGATGAATGAGAACAAAAAGCAGATCAAATGTTTAACTCACCAAGTAGAAGACAAACAAGACGATCGAGACGATCAAGAACCGAGATCAAGTGTGATCGGTCGATCGGACGGCTGAGATTGAAGACCAAGATCAAGATCAAGATGATGATCACGATCGCGATGATCAAAAGAGATCTGACGGTCGAGATCAAGATCTGGATGATGATGATGACGATGGTGATGATGATCAATGCAAATCCAACGACCAAGATCAACGGATCAAGAATCCATCACGATCGCGATCAAGGGCCCAGATCGAAGATCAGCTCCACATAACACCAACAGCGGATCAGGATCTCCTATACCACAAAACACCACACAGCAACCAACCCACTTTCCTTCATAACACCAAACACAGATCTCAGGATCCCCTATACCCCAAACAGCAAACAGCAAATCTTCACCTCCACCACAGCGAACATCGGCTAGGGCTTTCGGTTTGGGTTGACTCTGGCAGCGACTAGGGCGGTGGGACGCACAGGGAGCAGGGGGCCTGCGATCGTGTGGTGCTCGGGAGGAGCACAGCACACAGGGATGGAGCTTCGGGATGGCAGATGGCAGGGACGTGCTGGGTCGACGGATGCAGGGTTGGGGTGCTGCAGACCGGCGGCACAACTGGGGAGCAGGGCGGCACTGTGTCGCTGTTGCGGTCTGGCCTGTCGACGGAGGAGGGGGCCGACCGGGGGGGGTCGCGCTGTTGACTGGCTACTGAGGTTGCAACGGCGGGAGGCTGTCGCGCAGTCGGGGGAAGGGAGAGGAGAGGCGGAGGAGGTCGGGGAGCACACTAAAGGGTGAGGGAGAGATGGAGGCCGAGGATCGCTGACGGGGGTGTAGAGGTGTGGCGCGACGGGGATGTAGGGCAGGGTGGAGAAGGGAGAGGAGGATGATGGAGAGGGTGAACAGGGATCTGGGGAGGGTTGGTGGCTAGGTTAGCACAGTAGGGGTGGTTTAGTAGGGTTAGGGTTAGTGTGTTAGGGTAGTAGGGTAGGTTTGTATAGAATGGGTTATTGGGTTTAGGTTATCGGGTACTGGGTATGGGTATTAAAATAGATCCACTAGGAGTTAATAGGATTTGGGTTTTTGGGTTCAAAATCCTGTAGGGAAACAATTATAACCATTAAAATATAATCTATAATAAAATGTACTTTGCATTACAATATAGAATTTATTTTAATACTACAAATACAATTAACAATATAAATAGATTTTTACTTTATCAATCAAGGGTAATAATAATAATAGCAATAATAACAATAATCATAATAATAATAATAAAATAAGAATAAAAGTAATAATAATAATACTGATAACAATAATAATAACAACAACATAAATAGGGTTTGCATTACAATATGAGAATCATTGTGAATAGTTACAAATAAAATTATTGATTAAAAATAAACTTTAATAGGAGGTTCGACAATACATTTTAAAAAAAGAATTTGAAAGCGGGAAAATAATTTACAAAAATTTAAAATACAAAAAATACACAGAAAATACGGAATTAGGGAAAAAGGGGTTACAAATCCTACTCACCTTACAACAAAATTTTGTTCTCGAAATTTGCTTAGGCGGTACATAGGACAAGGCAAAAGCAAACTCTTTTGGGGGTAACAAAACATGGGGTTCAAGGAAAAAGACAAAATGGTGACAACACCAAAATAAGATGGGAGTGGATAACAATGATGTCAAATGGAGTACAAGAAAGAAAATAAACCACATTATAAGGGAAGAAACAATATAAAATAATAAGCAAGATAGGGAGTAGGTAGAACTGGAATCAGAGAGAGAAAGGACAGAGAAGAATTGAACCAATCAAGGAATCAACAGATTAAGATGAATACAAGGAACTGCGGGAAGCAACAATGCATGGAAGAAGAAACAAGAGAATCCTGGGACTGCTTGCACATCTTGGAGCAAAAGACGACACTTCCTCTCCTTGTGATGATCCAAAAATAATTTTTTTTATTGTGAACTTCCCAAGAAATTAATTGCATGTGTAAAAAATAA